>VWZT01005543.1:26761-230000 GCA_013397055.1 Pachycephala philippinensis | reverse complement strand
TATTAATTTAATATTTTTAAACACTCTTATTCCGATGTACTTCCAGATCTTTTGCTGGAGCGTTTATTTTTCCTCCAGCTCAGGGTGTTGCTGAGGGATGACTGGTGTGTCTCCCGGGTCTGCACGGGCTAGCGGGCGGTGCGCTCAGCGACCGTATATTAGCGGGGTTTTTAACCCGTTTGGTTTATTCTTATTTTTCCTTTTACCCATTGGGGTGGGATTTAACCCTGTGTGTTGGGGCAAGGTGGGGAGGGTTTACCCGTTTGGGAATTTTTTGATGCGTTTGGAGGGGGTTTGATCCGTTCCGGGAGCGCGGCGGCAGCTAGGACTGGCAGGCGGCAGCTCCCCGTTCCAGATAAAACTTCCTCGCTCGCTCCTTGCGTTCCGTCTCCGTTAACTTTCTCCTACCCGGTAATCATCTCTGGGGCTGATCGATTGCCCGAGGTCGCGATCGCCAGCCTGGCGCTAGACTGCGGGAGCGGTGTGGGGTGTAGTGGGTAACGGGCGCGTCGGGAACGGGATGAACCCTTTGGACTGGGAGAAAATTATAAATTTTTGGCTTGCATCCTGTAAGGATGGATGTAATTCTAAGTGATTTTGCGAGGAGCAGCCCGGTGCGGGATGTCTGGGTGCGGGTGGCGGAGCGGGCGGCGGTGGGTGCGGAGGAGAAGCGCTATCGGACACCGAGCGAGGGCGACCCCCGTTTCGGTACCTTTCTCACCCTTTTCCGATTGAAGTTCCTTTATCAGGAGTATTTTGAATATGTCTTTCTACTGAGTGTTTACAGGAATGCTAAAGGATCAGAGATGGAAACTTTGAAGCTAGATGGGAGCTCTGAAGCTGAGAATTGTAACCTTTTTGTAGTCTTGAAACTCCCACCCGGCAAGTCCGATTAGGTTTATGTCTCTTTTTTTAATGTTGCCATCCCTCAGCAGTTAGTGAAATGAGTGCAGGATAAGCTCTGATGAGGAGGAAGTAATTTTTGAAAGCTGTTTCGTTTTAGGAAATTCTGTCATCTCGGTGGAGGATGTAGCGTGTTGTCCCGCAGCAGCCCAAATGAAACCTTTGTAAATTCAGCTGAGTTTAAAAAAGTATTCATCTCACATTTTGAAGAACTTGCATATAACAGAGCAGAAAACCTGTCAGGATTTATTAGCAAAATGGTGTTGTATGTGTTGAACTCTGTTTTTAATTAGGCACCTAAATTAGACCATAAAATGGTTGATTAATCTTTTACAAGTAAGAGGTGGAAGGGGAGAAGGAGAGAATAATGCTTATGATTGAGTTCATCTGTTATCCCAGATGTAGTGAGTGAAAGCCTATATTTAAAGGATACACATTATTTTTAAATTTGGAGAACAGGTATCAAAGTTTTGTTTAACTTCCTAAAGCTTCACCTTATCAGCTGCTGAATTTTAAGCAATGTGGGCCCTATCCCTGCAAACACACTGTAGTTTTTCATTAGTATCTTTGCAAAAGGGCTGTTTTAGCTGAAATCCGACAAATCTTGAGGTCTGAATGGTGATGCTCTCAAGCAGCTAGAGTAAGTGATGCTGGAAGTCTTGAAATCAGTCGTGTGTGATTCACCCCGAAGATGGGAGTGTGTCTGGCTATCTGTGGGACTGGAACCTGGGTCAGTTAGGGGAGACTAAATAATGCAAAATACTTGGGGGAGGATGAAAACCAGCAGACAAGTTGTTATATATAGTGTATTATTTCTAACTTTATTAGAATTAGATGCAGAAGTTTGTTCCTAAAATTTTGTCATAGATTCTATATAGTAGTAACTCCAAGCTCTTGCTGACTTCACTGTATCTTGGCTTCTCAGCACTCCTCAAGAACATGCTTATTTCTCCCAGACCTAATGAGGCTTTTATTTATTATCTTAGTATCAATAAGGAGGTGTGTTTGTATTTTCTTGTTAGTGATTCAATACAGCTGGATTTAAGATGCTATAAAAGGTGCATGGTGTCAGCATCATTCAGTGAGCTGGGCAAGCCTCATCTCTGTTTTTCAGATGTTTATGCTCAAATCAACTGAATTTTGGAACTGAGGGAGTTACTGTGTCCTCAGCACCTGGAGTGCAGTGTAAATCAAATTGCCTGGCTTTGAAAAGATGAAGATAAAATTTTTGACCCATGTCTCATTTAAAGTGTATTTTAGTTAACTGGCTAAATTTGTTTATATTTGTTAGGAGATTTTTGTTTGTTTAAGTTGTTCCTGCCATCCAAAATCTTCATTTTCAGATTATCAAGATGCAGAGGCATCACAGATTTACTTTTTTAGCTTGATGAATTCTTATTTTTTGGGAGTGTTTGTGATTAATCCTGTTTAACTACTTATTTCTGTCTGAAGTTCTCATCTATCGAAAATAACTTTAGAAGAAGGAAACACAAACTTGTTCCTTGCTCCATTTTCTGTCAAGTGAAATGAAATCTGTTGGTTTGTTTCCTTTGTGTGGAATACAGAACAGCATCAAGCTGGCTAAGTACCATTCCTGAAAACCAGGGGGAAAACAGGAAAAATTAAATGCTTTTTTTCGATAGTGAGATAACTGAAATTTGGTGGAAATAACTTCTGTACGCGCATTGCAGGGTTTCCCCCCTATAATGAATACAGCATGTTAACTGCCTCTAGTGAAAATATGTACCATGACAGAAGAGAAATGGGATCCAGCCACTATTGCAAACTAATTTTATGAAGTGCCTTGAATTTTTGGATAGTAGAGAAGTTCCCTCTTTGCGGCAGTAGGGAGTTCAGCTCCACAGCCTGTGTGCATGTGTCTGGCTGAGCAGCCTGCGGGGACGTCGTTGTTCTCTTTGGGGTTTACTGTAGGGCTTGGTGGGGAGGAAAGAAGTGTTTCTTGCAAGCCTAGAAAATCAGTTGTTGAATTTCTTTTATTATTTTCTTCATTTGATTCAACAATGATGCGTTTTGAAATGTCCTAGGGACTTGAAAGCCTGTTGTCCTATAATTAACGTAAGAAAAAAAGATTGTGCCATTAGTGTTATGTGTTTTGGGTTTTTTATTTTTTTATTATTATTTTCAGCCCAATGGGCTGTAATGCCCAGTCCCTCCTGCCTTCAGTTGGGTGTTGCCAGCCCTACTCAACATCACTGATTTATATTTTGAGTCTGTTGCTCTCTGCTAGGAACCCCTGTGCTGTGGTGCCGACTGTAACTGCTACAGCAGGGCTAGGCTGAGCTCCTCTGACTCTAGCGGTGCACCAGGGATACTTGGTCCTTTTTCCTTCTTTTTTCTTATGGAAAATTCTTAAAATGCCAGTGCTTTGTCTTCCTGCTACTGCTAAGTTGCCTTAATTCATTCTCCTTGCTGAGACTGGGTGATTTGGATCAGCAGGATCAGGCCCTATGGCCTGGTGGTGTGTCATAAACTGTTTCAAACATGCATTTCTTGGACTCCCAAATTGCTTAGACCTTAGTGTGCAAAGTGCTGCTTGACAGCAGTTCCTGAATTGGGAGAAACTTCCTTATTTTTTTTATTTTTCCCCATGAGCCTCCATGCTGCTTAATTGCCTCCCCAGCGGGGTATGGACCCGGCAGCACAGACAGAACCAGGTGCTTGCGAAACTCAGTGTGTTGGTTTCCGCTGAGTGTCCCATGGTTCATTGGCCCAGGAAGTTTGGGAACAGTCCTGATGCTCCCAGCTGGACTTTGGGTGCAAATGACTACATCCGAGCAAAGACCGGTTCCTCCACTGCATTCCCATGAGTTGTGCTGGGTTGAAACAAGCATCTGCTAAAGCACAGTTGTGTTCTCTGGGAAGGTTTTGCCAAACAGTTTTGGTATTGAGTTTTTCTTTTCTTGATGTGAAAAAAATTTTAAAACTCAACTATTGACCTTGTATTGTGTTGTGCTTAAGCAAATGGGGACTTCTAATGGTCCCCTCAGAATGTGCACGGAGTTCAGTGCCCTCTTGGCCACTGCAGCAACTCCCTACGACGTGTCCTGAGCTGCTGTGTAACGCTGGGAGGAAAATGGCCCCAAAAAAGAAGGGCTGGGCTGTTATAATCAGTCAGCAAGGCCCTTATGTTTGCATGGGATCATTCCTTTAGATCTGAGGAGGGTTGAGTTGTTCAAACAGATGGCAAAGATTATTCGTGTTGCTGGGGTTTCAGTGCACTGCTCTGTTTCAAGCATGTTGCCCGATATGACGCACGTGACAAGTTCTTCCCAGCACGACGCTGGGGGGGATGACATTGTCTGTTGTGATCGGGTTTCATGGCCTCACCTGTTGAGCTGCTGAACTTTTCAAAGTTGACCAAGCGTTGGGGGTGACGGATGCGGATGGTGGATCTGCCTGGCTAATCGTGTTAGCGCAGGACCGCGCGGCCTGCCGGGGAGCATTGTGCTCCTTGGCATGAAAATGATGGGAAAGAAAACCCACAGGCTCAGCTCTGGGTTTGGGATTTATTATTTTTTTCTTTTCAAGTGGGCCATGGCAGGTGTCTGTAACGCACACCAAACGTTGGATATCTCAAGGCACTTCCAGGCAAGGCTTTGTTTTTAAAAGCATCCAGCAAGCCGTGTGTGCAGTGGCTATAGGAACTCTACCCGAACCACTGTTCTTTGGAGCTATATTTCCAATCTGCCTGATAGGATTGTCCTGTGTTCAGGCCCCTCTTGCTGAGCTGCTCTGTTTGCTTGAGCCTGGGTTTGGGGCTATTTATCCATCCCTACTGGGAAGAAGTCTAATTTAGTGATCATTCAGCATGGGAGTCATGTCTCCTGGTGGTGTGACCATGGGTGACCAATGGGTTCAGGGGATAATGAATGGGCCAGGGCCGTGTGGGACGGGTAACAAATGGGTTCAAAGAACAACAAATACTGGGGCATGTTGTCTCAGTGGTGTAATTAGTGGGTCAGGGGCTATTGGCTACTACCTGTTGTCACCATGTAGTGTGTGAGGATGGGCTGGAGAGGCTTCTTCTTTGGTTTGTGTGAAATAGTCGACTAAGTGCTGTGCTGGGTCCTGACTTGCTGCTGATGACTGTACCGGGGCTTGCCCTCACGGTGGCAATTCCAGGTCTTTCAGCAGCTTGCTGCGTGTTTAATTAGCTTGCGAGAAACACCATGTGCTTTTTAAAGGTGCTCAGCCCAACAGCAGCCAGAAGGCAACGGAGTAAATGGACCTTATCTTAGCTTTCTTAATGGAAACAAGGGGTCCTGTGATGAAACATATTGATTATCAGCAGGCTCAGAGGAAAGGTGGGATGAATTCAGGATAGGCATTTACTGGTGGTGTAACTTTGCCATCAGGGAGTTGCTCCCGATCTGGAGGTGGCTGGAAGGTGCGCAGAGACCAGTGGGGAAGGGCATCACATTGTGCTGTGGGTCAGATGAGGGGAAGAAATGGAGGTCGGAAGCACAGTCCCTCTGTCTCCACCTAGGGAGAGCAGGGTCTGCTTGGCTGGCGTGTGCAGTGTACCTTAGTCCATTCATAATAGTGATCCAAAGGAGACAACCTCTCCTGGTGCCATGCTGGCTTTGAGCATTCCCTGTGGTGATTTTCCTTTTTGGAATAGCACCAAATGAGGAGGAAAATGAACTCAGTGATGATGATTTAGCATGTGGTGCCCTTGCACTGGGAAGGTCCAGGGGTGAGGAGGGACTTGTGGGAGCTGTGAGCTGGCTTGCTTGGCTGCCTGACCTTTCTTCCTGGCTCTGTGGCCACAGGAATCATTCAGAGAGGACCAAAAACTCGTGTGTTTGGGACTTCAGATGATGTTGGTGGAAATGTTAGAGGAAAATAGGTGTACAGGTGCTGCTGGCAGATCTCACACTGATTTCCAGTAAATTAGTAATTCCATTTTTAAAATTTTTCTGTCAAGATACGTGAGCATGGCAGTGCTCTGCCACGTGGTGGCTAGGGGAACTTTATTTAGAGAAAAATAATTCCAGGTTCTGCTAAATGCTTTACATCTGTGTTAACCTCCTTGGAAACGCCCTGGAACTAGCCTGCTTCTACAGCAGTTTTGTTTTCTCTTCTCTGTACAGAGAGAAAACGGAGGGAGGAAGAACATCTCTACAGAGGGATGGCGTGACCTAGCCCTGGCATCAAGGGAGTCATGGCTCTATTTGGCAGCAGGTCTGACCCAGAGTTTAATTTGCAGCCTGTCTGGGATGCAGAGACGCGTGGCTGACCCTGCCCTCGATGTGGCTTGTACAGTGTCACCCATGGAGCCCAGCTTTGCTACCCCTCTGCTGGTGGGGGTCATCCGCCCTTGTTTTGATCTTCTTGTGAGTGTTGTCCTGCTAAAATTCCATAGGTCAGAGCTGTAATTTGGCCAGTCTTCTCTGCTGGTACTTCTGGGGATTTCTGCGCATCCACCAAAGTGGCTGGTTTTTAATAAAAGTGAGCAGTTGTAACCTTTCCCTGGAACCGGCACAGACTTTGCATTCCTGGCAGCGCAGCAGGCAGCTCTTCCAGAAGAAAGAGAATTATTGTGCACGGTCTTTCATTTTATATGCCAATGTATAACATTATAGGTGGATGTGTGCATTTGATAGATCCTTCCTAAAAGTGAATGCAAGGCCAAATCCTGCATTGCCACAAACATGGTCCAACAGTACTGAGCATGACTGTATTCTGCTACACCAATTCCCTTTAAAAAATACACTTTTCCACATGGGAAGTTAGCTGTGATGAGGAGACAAGTCTTCAGCAGCGTGTGGTGGCAGAGACTGAACCAGGTCCCCAAACATGACTGTCTTTAATGCAGTCCAAAACTCTGCCTAGGGAAGGGCTCCAGGATCATATCCTCAGTGTGTGTCCGTGTGACTGTGCAGAAAGGACCCCCACAGAAACCAAAATCCATTGCAATTATTAACTTCAATAAAGCAGCTTGACAAGCTTTATATTAAGGCCCTGAGCTCTCAGGATCTTTCGATTATCAAACGCAAATGTGTTAAAGCTTGAAAGTCTTGAAACTTGAAAACTTAAAATTTCAGGTGTGGGTGAGTGTCACAGGAAGGCATAGGAAATCTTTGGAAAAGTGCTCATTTAGTGAAAGGGCAGCTGAATGTGAGCAACACATTGCACAGGGGTTAAATTGCAGTAGTATTTTTGATTCGGAATGGGGTCCGGGGGCTGTGGCGGCTGAGCAGGCTCAGAACATGGATCCTCCTGTCACTAGGGGGAGGACGAAACCCCAGCGTCTTCCTCATGAAGTGCTTTGCTGCTTCACTGAGCTATTAAATATTTGTTTAAAAACTGGCAAGGCCTGCAGCTTTGGCATGCCTTCGGTTTGTTTTTCTAAAGGTGTGTTAGACTTGAAAGGAAATCAGGAGGTGTTGGAGTAAACAGGAGGTGTGTCCCAGCCCTTCAGTCCTGGAGTGGCTGTACACGGTCCTCAGCTGGTTTGTACACAGGGCTGGGAATGCTGTTGCTAAATGTGAATTGCGGAGGGACCCCGTGACTGTGCTGTGCCCTGTGTCTCTGCGTGTTGGAGCAAATGTGATGCCTGACTCTGAGGTGCTGTGCCTCTGCCCTGAACCCCCTGCACACACCTCTGGTGCCACATTTGGTGAATTGTGCCAAATCAGAGCCAGTCTCCAGAGTACTGGGGGGTTCCCATCTTCCGCAAGTGGGTTAGAATGGGACAAGCTCGTGAAGGTCTCACCTGGGATGAGTGGGGCAGTGGTCGATGTCTGGGTGTCTCTGAGCATCCCTGGGCTCCTGCTCTGATTTCACTATGGCTGGACCAACCAAAGTGAGCTG
This sequence comes from Pachycephala philippinensis, assembly GCA_013397055.1. NCBI lineage: Eukaryota > Metazoa > Chordata > Aves > Passeriformes > Pachycephala > Pachycephala philippinensis. Next base: position 222,260 of record VWZT01005543.1, on the reverse strand, counting down.
CAAAAAGCCAGGCAGCCTGGGCATTGCCCCTTCTTGAGCACATGCTTAGCAAAGCCCATCTCCTTCCTTTTTCCCAGTGCAATGCACTGAACTTGCTGCAACTTAACGCAAAGCTTGTAACATTTTTTTCCCCGCCTTTTAATTTCCCTCTTGAGCTGGTCTGGTAACTAATGAGCCTTGGGCTGTCTGCATGGCATGTGGAAAAGCAGAGGCAATAGCTAATACAGGGTGTTGAGCAGGGAAGGAAGCCTTGGGAGAAGATCTCAGCCTTGCCAAAGCAGAAGTGGAATAGCCGGTTAGGGTTTCAACCTGGGTTTGCTGTAAGCCGAGAGGGGCCGGGAGCTGCTGTCTGCTCCGAAGGCTGGTAATTACAGGCTGGCGCTGCCGAGCAGCCGGACGCGCGGGAGGAGGCACCGGCCCCGCGCGGGTGTCTGGGCACACACCGGAGCCTTGGCTGGCTGCCCTGGCTGCCCTGCCATTGCTGCCTCCCCCTCGAGATGATTTCAAGGTCAAACTGCTCAATGCAGTGTAATAATTAATTAGGCTATATATAAACAGAAAGCTCATGTGGTCCTAAAGCAGATTAAGAGCCTGTGAGTTTCCTCTTCTCTGCCTTCCTCCCCATAGTCTTCCTCTTCTGGGGTTCCTCTGCGGGTGAGCCCTGCAGTTGTCGCAGGCTTGGCTATTCCAGCAGGGCTCACCAATTGGGTTAAGCAGCTGCACAGCTGGGTCGGAGCCCAGAAATGATAGGGGCAGAGCAATGCCTGCTCTGCCTCACCCAGTTCCCCCTTCAAACCCTCTCCTCCTGGTGCTGGAGCACAGGGCACATGCCAAGTTGCTGCCCTCCCGTAGTGAATCGCTTTACTCAGTGGTGGTGGCTGATGCTGGGAATAGCCCCGTGCTGGGAATAGCTGCTGGCATTTGCCTTCAGTAACAGGGATTCCAAAGTTCCTGTTGCTTTGAGACTCAGTATAGCAAGAGCTAAGCTGGACAGCTTGTTCCCCCTCATGGGGAACATGGGGAAGCTACAGCGTGGGGTTCAAAACTTCCCCGAAGGCATGTTTGTGTGGCATTTGCTGAATGGAGGGGGAAGAATAAGCTGGGCTGGGTTTCCTGGAAGAGCTAGAGAAACTTAATTTTGTAATGAGGCTTGAAACTAAACCCAAACAATTGCTTGACTTGTGACTCTTGGGGAGCTGAGGTTTGTCTGGTATCAAAATCGATAATGCTCTTTTATTTATTTTCTCATGTATCTATCTAAAACTGGTCAAAACTCTCTCCAAACTCCAAATGTAAAAAATTAAGGATAACATTTGTTTAAGCTCTGTGTTATTTTCAATGTAGCTGCAGAAACATCCTAGGGAAAATTAAAAATCAGATTTCTTAATCAAGCATAAATGATTATGTGCTGTCGAGGCAGTTGGAGAAAAGCAGAGCAGCTTCCATCTCTTCCAGACCAGCCCATGTGCCCATATGCATGCCCTAAACCCATCAGCAAAGTCTGATCCTTGGCTTTGCACAGGGAAATCCTTGAAAACCGAAGAGACCTCATATCCGGCTCCAGGAGCAGTGGGGGAACAAGCATCATCACTGCCCATGTTCGCTCCAGACCCTCTTCTGCTGCTTCCTAGGCCGTCTCCTTGTGCACGTCCAGTTGATTGAGGGCCACCACCAGGAGTGAGGGCTGGTGGAGGAGATGCCCAAGGTGATGGGCTCCATGTGAGCGGTTGCATTTTGGTAGTGCAGGTTGTCCATCTCTAGCTCCCTGGCTCTCCAAGGCAGAGCTGGCTTTTCTCACTTTTCAAGCACCAGGCTGCATCTACATCCAGGGGATGGAGGCAGAGAGAAAAGACTTTATAAGGCTCACAATGGAGTCCCAGATCAGTTCAGCCTGGGTCAGAGGGGGTTGGGCTGTCTCTTTGAGAACCAAAGGGTGTAGAGATCAAAGGTGTGGGTGAGTCAATTACAATTCACATTTGGTTCATCCATATGTTTGGGTATTTGAAAAGCTTCAATGGTCACCCATTTTATATCTCTTATGCCCATTGATTTGTTAATCTGACACTTGGTTTAATCTGAATAACAATAGCTGTCATTCAGAGTCCTCAGTGTTCAGGGAAAAGTCATTTCACTTGGGTTGTACTCTAAGGCCTTGGCAGACTGGCCCACGGTGCTCTTTATGTAGAAGGGCTTGAAGGGCTTGGGGATAATTCAGCCTCATGGCTGGCTCTGGAAGGAAGTTGTCTCTGAATGAAAGCAGGGTGGGATGCTGGAGGCTGCTGATGGGCTTTGGCACGTGTAATTTTGCTCATAAGGCCCTTCCTGGTTGTCATCATAGCCATGGACCTGCTATCACAGTGTGTGGGGTGTGAGGAGATGGCAGGGTTACACACAAAGACAACCCAAGTCGTCAGAAGTGGGAAGCAGGCAAGAGCCCTCTTAAATACTGCCTGAGTGCTCTGGACTAGATCAAATCATTGCTATGACCATGTGAAGTCTCTAATTATGTGAATACCTTTTTAATGAGAAGCAGTGCTTTGCATCTGTTGTACTTGCAGCAGAGCATCTCCACCAGCTGAGCCTGCTCTTTAAAGAACTCTTGGCTGGGTTTCATTGACTGTTTATGACCGTGCCATGATCCCTGGTAATGACTGGGCAGAAAGGCAATCTGCAGACAGACCTGCTCCTTCATGTTTCCCTAATTGGCACCTGTCTCCCTCCTTCACTGGGAATTTCTCCCTTTCCCAAGGCTGGTTTGGTTCCTTCTGCTCTACCCCAAGTCCTGCAGTGTCATTGGGGACCCAGGGATGTGGTGGCACCACAAACCTGCAGCCTTATTGCCTCAATGGGTGTGCTGGGTTTTTGTCCTGGAAATGGATTGTATTTTCTGCCTTTGATGTTTGATGTGAGGTGTCAAAGGGAGGGGAGAGTCAGGAGGTTCATCCTGGCCTGACAAGAGATGTTGGCAGAAAAAATCTCATTCTGGACAAATGTCTCACTGCCCTGGTCTGTGTAGCATGGAGAGATCTTAATTTCCAGTTCCACTCCTTTATGAGTGCGAATCACAAATCCATTAACAAATGAGTTGAGGTGACAATCCAATTTGTTTTAAAATGCATTTAGGGATCAGTACTGAGAGGATCACCGGTGTATTAATTTGCCAGGCCTTTTGTTCCAGTGGGTGGCAAAATTAGCTCATCCCAATGAGGGTCACATTGACCTGGCCAGTGCCCAGATTACTGATGGTTCAGATTGTGGTTGGTGCCACCCCTCCCTTCTGAGAAGGAAGCAGGAGACTTTCAGAAGTTAATTAGGTGGCTCAGCTGGGAATAAAGTCTAAACCAATTTTAAATTCTTGACCCACTCAATGAGATGCTGAGGGTAACGAGCAGCTGGTGAGTACAGGATATGCTTTGTTGGTTGAGCACCTTCCTGGTTATGCTCTGATGGGTTTGTTCTTCCCTGCTGTTACTGGCCACTGGGAAGGTCCTCTGATGGTCAGAGGGACATCCCCTTCCCTTTACCACAGTTGAGGAGAAGCCTCAGTGCTGTACAGTTTCAAGGCTTCTTTGGGTGTTGCTGAAGAGGCAGGTGGAGTCACGCGGCTGAGGTTTGGCAGCACCTTGTTGACATTACTTGCCCTGTGGATCATGTGTATATGGTCAGAAAGGGCAGAAAAAACCCGTAACTTTCTTTTTTCATCATGAAAATAGAAAGCTGGCTGTTTTCTGAGCTGTTGTTTTGAAGGTCTCTGCTGTTCAGGTGGTGCTGGATGCCCATTGGATCCCTTTAGGTGTAGAAAGTGAATTCCTGGAGATCCTACATGGCTTTTTTGAAAAACTGTAGATGTAAATGTGTCTCAAGGTTTGTTTCAAGCCTGGCCTGGCCCTGCCCACCCTGTGAGATCCCTTCCCACGTGCTGCGAAAGAGCTAGTGGCCTCTGGTTCAGATGTGATGTGGGAGATGTTCCAGGGGCTATCAGTGCACAGAGGAAAGTGCTGATGGGTGAATAAAGAAGTGTCCCTGCTCCCCTCCCTGCTTTGTTATGTCCATGGTGAGGAAGAGGAGCAGGAACAAAGCTGCCACCAGTCCCTTTTTGGGGCTCTAACTCAGCACGGTGGTTTAAGTCTGACTTTGGCATGCCTTGCCCCAAGGGTAGACAAATCACTGGGAATACTCCCTCGGCATTGGTTATGATCTGAAGGGTGAGAGCTGGAGTATCGCTCAGGTCTCCAAAGTTTGTCAGGAGGCTTTTTTCTCTAATCATGGCTGTAAAGCCCCAGAGCAGGAAGGCTGGGCTTAATTAGGAGAAATGTGTGTCAAGGCGGCAAACAAAGTCCTCCTTGTGCAAATGCTGGGCCACTCGTGCAGGTGTTTGACAAAGGGCAACATTATCAGTGTAACTCATTACCTGTGTGCAGGCACACAGATTAGGGCATTTGTTTCTGTGTTGGGGAAAATACAAAAGACCTCTCAGCAGGGCTGTGATTTATGAAGGTTGCATTAGTGGAACATGGTCCTACCCATATCTTGCTGGAGTGGCTGTTGACTAGTATTTCCTTTAGGGGCTGGCTCTTTGCTAAGTGGGTTGGGGTTTTTTTTCCCACCTTCTAGCAGAGTTGGAGCAGGTGAAATGTGGTGGCTTGGCAGTGCCCCAGAGGAGAGGCAAAGCCTGGGAAGTTCATCTCCTTGTAGTGCACTCCTGGGTAGAAATTTGTCAGGTGTTTCTGAGTGTCAGCTGTGGCGGACCAGGGTTGGCCACTCACATTCAGCTGCTTTTTGGTAGCTGGAGAGAGGCTGCTGCCGTGGTCACTACATGGTTACTTAAACGGAAAGTTAATTTATGAGTGTGTGCTATAAAAATCTATATCCATTTAACTGGCATGGACCCCTACCCTAGAATGGCTCAAACCAGGGGGTGTTTCTCCTGAACCTACTCCTTTTCTGGGAGACTGGGAAACTTCCCTATTGCAGCACGGCTACAGAAACAGCGTGGCAGTGTGTTGCTGTCATGCAGATGACTGGGGGGTACGAGATGGGACCATCTCCCCTGCATTGATTACACCAGATGTGCCCTTTGGGTCCAAATCGAGGTGTACCCTGCTCGCTGGGCTCACCACCTCCAACATACAGCAAAACAAGTCACTAGAGCAGGACCTGGAAGAGGACGTACTGTAGGGATGAGGTTGGTGGGATAACCTCCTGTGGACTACCTGGATTAGGAATGCCTCCTGGTGTCCTAGCCAGGGGCAGGAGCCCCAGGGTGCTCTGGTGTCACAGGTAGGAGGGGCCAGGAGGATGTTCTGCTGCATGTGCAGTGGTGGGTAGTTTGACCCTTGGATGAATTGTGGTGCTACTTGGTTTGGGCATCTAATTCCTGAAACACCTGGTGCTCCTGGGACAGCAGCAGAAAGCCAAGAGGCTGTACTCTGTCTGCAGTGCCAGCTCTGTGTGTCTCAATACCCATTCCGCCTCCCCCAAATCCCAGATCCTCACGTCTCTGGGGCTTAACCTGATGATATTGCTCCCTTTGCTGCAAGGAAGCAATTCCCCAAGACCTAGGAGGAAGAGAGACGTCTTAAAGACCTGTGAGGAGCAGTACCTGGGGTGGTTTAACATCTTTGAGAGGGTTAGTGCTGTTGTTACAATTAAAAGAGCAAATTGGTGGGTGTGGGAGCTGTTTGGGGCTAAGGGCTGAATATACCACCAGTACTGGCTGGTGCTCCTGCCACATTGGTGATTTGTGCCTGAGTCTTGGTGGCAGGGAAGGGGTGAGAGGGAAGAGGCTGTGGTGTGAGCAGGGGGCATTGGTGCCTCTTGGACGTGACTGGGTGGCTGCTGCAGGGCAAGAAAGCTTACAGCAAGGAGTGGGCTTTGGTTGGGACTTGTGGGAACAGCCTAGTTGTTCTCCTGATGGAGTTGAAGCCAAACACCTGAGATCAGAGTCTCTGTGTTAGTGTGGACTGTGTTAGTCCCACATCCTCTGCTGCAGGAGACCCTCCTGTCACCTGGGTACCATGGATGTGTTTTGGATGTCCCACCATTATGATTTCTTCATCTGCTTTTAAGCCTCTTCCAAACCAGGCTTCCTTTGCTCAGGCCTGCTCTGAGCTAGCAAAAGCCTTGCAAGTGCTGTGGGGGTTTTGTCTTTTTTATTTCTCTCCACAATTAAGCCAATAACTCCAGACCCCGAGTCTCTTACTTTGCTGTTTGTTTTCTGGGCAAGGATATACTGTGCTTGCAGGTGCTGACCTGGTCCAGATACTGGTTTCAGCTTCCCATGAGGGCAGGATCGATGCTACCTAAGTAAAGCTGAGTTCAAAAATTCACATCTCTGGTGCAAGGATCTGTTGAACCAGCATTCTTCAAGAGCAGAGCTTTGTCTTGCAGTGAATCCATAAGTGGATCTATCAAATCTTCGCATAGTAGGAGATTAGTACACATAATGTTAACTCTAGGCTATAAATTCTTGAGGGAGGAGAAGTTGCTCATCTTTCTGGTTGCAAAAGAGTAAGATGCAGAGGCAGTCCAGAGAATTTATTTTTTACCAGGAATGAGTTGTAAGCACGGAAATCTCTCCGGATGCCTAAAATTCTTCCTCTTTCCTCCCTGTCAGGCTGTTGTCTATTTAATTTATTGAGAAAAATGTTTCTACTGCTTTGCAATAAACTCTTGCACACTGTGACGGTAATCTTGGCTTGTTCCAAGCCTGCAAATGGTGCAGCTCTGGAGTAGTTGCTGATTTCCCGGAGTGGGCAGAGCTGAGCTGCCTGCTTCTGGTGGAAGTGCTGAGGACTCACACTGGTGGCCTCCAGGTGCCAGAAGAGAGAGAAGAGGTGCAACTGAGGCACTCGTGCAGGGATAAATTCCAGTTAAACACTCCAACGGTGACATGGAGCAGGAATAAAACACTCAGTTTGGCGTAGACAGTTGGTGCTGTGAACTGCTGATAAAGGGTCTTTAGTCCCAGTTTGCCAGTTAGCTCAGTCATGTTTCCTGCTGAGTTCAGGGGGTTTTTTCCCCCCTTAAATCATGAGTTTCACAGAACTTCCCTCTCCCTGCTCTGTTTTTAAACAAAACCAGTCTTTTTGTCCTTTTTGGGGGACATGGAGACAGATTAGAGTAATCTCACATGACTTGACCAGTGGACAGCACAGCCCAGCGATGCTGGGCAATATTCTAAAGAACTCACCCATAAACAGCAATTAGCTTTTAATTGTGGCACTGCCGCCGGCCCGGGGCTGCAGGAACAGCACCGGGTGCTCTTTGTCGCCGGAGCGGCACCGGGCGGGGGACCCTGGGCCGTGAAAGGGGAGAGGGGGTGACTGAGAGGAATAAGATGCTCATTTCAGCCCCACCCCCATACTGCGCTCAAAAGCTCTTATTTTCAGAGCAAAGCACTATTGAAGCGTTGGGACAATGGAGCCCAAATCCTGCTGGGGGAAGGGAGATGCTGGAAATTGCATCTTTTGTTGCTTTTCCTTCTTTACTTGCCCATGGCCTCCCCCATCCCACCCCTCCAAGAAATCCACATAGATGCTCGCTAGATGATAATGCAATCACTTTCTTGGGACCTTGCTAATAGGATTATAATTATTACTGGAGATGAACTGGAGTGAATAGAATATTTACCACTTCATCTTAAATTATTGTAAATCCCTCCAAAGCAGCCCTTTGATATGTAAAGTGCTGCTCCTCTGCCCCCAGTGAAGATAATTATTTAGTGGAAGTTCAGAGCTTTTAAGTATGATGGGGAGTAGAAAGAGGCTTCCTTGTTTACATAAAGAGAAGAGGAGGGCCTGTGTAATGAACTGGGGACGTTGATGAATATCTTTCCTGGCTCCAGCAAAGGAGGAAGGAAAGTTCTTGCTTAGCGATTGTAACATCTCGCGCTGTTATTTGGGGAAGAGGTGAAAAAATAATTGGAAATTTGGCCCTTCCGAACCCAAAGAAAGCTCCACTCCCTGCAGCTTGTGTTCAGTTGGTGCATGATCCACCCAGTAACAGTGGCAACATTCTGGGTTTGTTCTGTAGGGCTGGAGGAGTTTCTGTTTGAGGAATGACCAAGTAGCCTGGGAGTCCTCAGCCTGGCAAAGAGATTTCTTGGGGGAAGGTATGGTACTCGCCAGACGTGGAGCTAGGCTGGAGATGGAGGGAGGGATGGACTGGTGTGATGTTGCAAGGACTGGGGCTATGGTGTGAGGGCAGGGGCTGATGAAAATGGGCAAAGCAGGAAGCCTGGATGGGCTGTGCATGCGGAGGTTCAGGAGGAATCATAGAATGGCCTGGATTGGAAGGAACCTTGAATATCCTCTCATGTCATCCCCCTGCAGGGATACCACCCACTAGACCAGATTTCTCAGGGCCCCATCCAACCTGGCCTTGAACACTTACAGGAATGGGGCAGCCACCTAGACACGGGGTTGCAAGAGAGATTGACTGATTATTAGGTGGATGAAGTGCTTCAGGCAAAAGAGTGCCTTTGGAGCTGAATTTGGATGGAGGCTGGGAAAGCAGTAAGGGACAGCATGCTGCTTGCCCCATTCTTTCTCTGCCCTTTCCTTCCTCTGACCAGGGCTGGAATCCCCAGGCCTCCGGAGAGGGCCACAAGGAGAGCACACTGTGAGCACATCCATGAGACCATCTGCAAGGAGGATGCACTTCTCCCAAGTTTCCAAGGTGGTCTCAGCTGCTCGATCTCTTCCTCCCAGAGGCTGCCCTGCATGGAATATCAGCTCAGGTGGGAAGGGGGATTTCTCCAATCAGCCACCTCCAAGACCACCTTTATGCCTTTGCATCCTTTGCTAAGGAATGGGCATGTCCCAGGAGTGATGGTGACATCACCCACCAGCCTCCCAGGAGTCTTTGTGGAACCTGCACTTCTTTATTGTGCATCCTGGTGAAAGCATAAGCCTGTCCTGTGCAGACAAGACTCCCACCAAGTGTTTCTGCTGATCCAAGTTATTCTTTCCCTGTAGGTTGCAGCTGTATGGTACACCATATATGGCACTTCGATACAGAAGGCAGCAGCCCTGGAGGGATAGGACATCATATATTGGTTATGAGACTGCTTCTAATGAACCCATTTAATCTCGTGCAGTAGGGGAGGCATTTGGTTGAGAGATGGGTTTTGACTGGCACGGGGTGGGGGGCTGCCTTTGCAGCAGAGGCTGGTGGAGCTCATTACACCCATTGCTGTTCCCAGAGGCACAAACCCCCCAGGTTTTGTGCATGGATCAGGCCCTGCTTTGTCCAGGTTTGCTGCTGCAAACTGTCTGCTCAGCTCTGTGGCTGGGTTAGCTCCTCACATCCCAGCACAGAGAGGGTCAAGCTTCTGTGGTGCCTTCTAGGTCTGATTTGAATGCAGTGACTTTTGAAGAGGTGGACAAAGTCCTTTATTAGAAAAAAAAAAAAAAAAAAAAAAAAAAACCCAACAAAAAAAACCAACCCAAACCCAAAAAAGACCCTAAACCCTGGTATTTGCGGCAGCATATTGCCCCCTCCTTGAGGCACTGCTTGCTTCGGTTTGCCCAGGCTGTTTGGTGCATCCCGGCTGTGCCGCATGGAGTGGGGACGAAAGGGCATTGGCAGAATCTCCCTGAACCTTTGATGGGGTTTTTTATCCGCATCAAAGGAGCTTAGATCAGACTCCACAGCCAGACCAGAGCCTGTTCCTGTGGGGTACATGGTGATGCCACCAGTGGCCACCAGCTCTTTGCTCCCATTGAAGTCCCTGAGCACCTTCATGATGGGGACTCTTCACACACCATTACTGTCCTCTCCCTCCTTTAATCCCCAAAACTCCCCAACAAGTGAAGGGCACCTAGCAGATTTGGGGGCAGGGAGCAAGGAGAGCGAGAAAAACACTAATTTCAGGCCGACATATTTTTTTTCCTCCTTTCCCTCCTCCTTCATCTACTCCTTCCTCACCCCCAAAGTTCATTAATTCCCATCATCTGGTTTGTGTAATCGTCATGGTGAGTGTTTGACGGAGCTGGATAGGGTTACATTCATTTCAAAAAGGCCGAGACTGGTTCCCAGCCATTCCCTTTTATTGTTGTATAATTTGCCAACCCAAACAACAGACTCCTGCTTGAGACAAAGGCACACATGTTGCTCTTACCACTGGTCATAAAAGGAGGAAAGACTGCTTGCTACTGTACAGGTCTGTGGTGCAACAGCAGCTGAAGTCAAGGAAAATTTTGATAAGATGATGTATCAAATAATAAAGCAGCAAGCACTCACACCCTCAAAGAGGAATTTGCTATTGCTTCTTCTCTTTTTCTTCCTCTTCCTCCTTTTCCCTCATTCCCCCATCCCATTGCTGCCACCAGAAAGCGGAGTCAAAGCCAAAAGAGTAATTTTGAAGCCAGCTGACCTACATGCAGGTGGCAGGGTTTCTGGTGCAATTAAAACACTTTATTACTTTAACAGTCTTTCCCAGAGCTGGTCAGGTTCTTGCTTTTAAGGAGTATTGCTGGGATTCAATGGTTTTGTGATCAGCCATGCAGGGAAAAGAGCCTGGTAGGGTCAGGATGGGACCAGTGTGGTGGCCTCAGAAGCTGAGCTGGTGATGCTTTGGGTTTTGATTACCAGAGCATCTCTGAGCTCTTGCTCATTGTCAGGTGCCAGTATGGGGCTACAACTGCGTGGTTTTAATCCAGCCCCTGTCTGCTCTTACCAGCGCTGTACATTTTTCCTGCTTTCTGTCAGCAACCTGCTGCCTCAGAAACTGGGAACAACTGGGTATTGCCTTGGCAGAGGGGGTGAGCTGGAAGGCAAAGCTGCCACCAATGGAGGTACCACCTCCATCCTTCCCTGGGTGTCTACAGCTCTTTTTCAGGATATTAGAATTAGCTCACTTGGCCTAAATTTATTTATTGAGATGGGGAGGAAAGAAAAGGCAGAGAAGCAGCAGGAATTAGAGTGAGAATTGGCTGTTGCAGTAAAGCCCTTCTTAAAAATGTTTGACTTAAAGTGACAGATAGACTGTGGTATGAAATGAACCCTTTGGCTTTGGTGGGATCCTGATGGGAGCAAAGCTGAACAGGACCATGCTGGGATGGGAACAGGGTACCAAACTGCCTCTGGGATGGGGACAAGACAGAGGGAGATGCAGCAGGCTGGAAAGCATCAACTTCTGAGGGGATGCAGCTTTAATCTGCCTTATCTTCTGCACTTGGTTCCTCAGAGCTGTTCCAAGCAGGCACCACTGGGCCTGTTTGTTTTCCAACCTGTAAATTAAAAATGCAGCAAAAATCTTAAATTCATCATGTACATTGAATTGTACCATGTTCTGGGTTGTTCTCGTTCTGGCTCTACTTTAGCTTGGTGTCATCTTGGGTTTTCAAACCCTCTGTCATTACTGTGGAGGCTGAAAAATCTGTTTTCCCCTAGGATGGGAGAAGAACTTTGGTGTTTACATTTTGTGTTTCTATTCACCTTCTCACCATAACTTTTCAATCTAATTTATGCAGTTTCTTGGACAGCCTTTTGGGAGGATTTGGGGGGCACTTTCCCCAGAAAAAAATCAGATTGTCAAAATTTGGTCTTCTGAAAAGGCATCAGTTTTTGTCTTCTTGAAACATCAGTGAGGAATAGGGTACAAACTGGCCAGAAATAGGTTGGATGCTCTGTGTGTTCAGTGCTGGGCTGCAAGGCAGATGGTTCTGGATTACAGACCCGAATTTGGCGTGAATGTGGCTGATGTCCAAAACAGTTCGACTTGCTTTTCCTCCCATTTCCCATATTTTCCTTCCTTCTAGGGAATGGCTGTAGGGGGAAAGTCTAGAAATTCTGCACTAAAGGTGGTTCTTGCTGTATTTGCTGGCAGAGCTGCTGTGGGGACTGCTGTGAGTGCTCCCCAGCCTGCATCTCATAGCTGCATCCAGGTGCTGTGGTGTTTTATCCTGACCATAACAGCACTTCTCTTGCTTTTTCAACACCCCGTACACAGCTGTCTGTCTCCTCCGCGAGAGTTTTGTCACCTTTGCCAAGGGAAACTGAGGAAGCAGAGAGGATTGAGGAAGTGGGGTGGTGTGGAGCAGAGGGGTTTGAGACTGCAAGGTGCCATTGCTGCAGCTGCATCACAGGACAGCCCGATTGTAAGATTTACCTGTGGGACTCATTACTTGAATTTGTTGGAGCAGGGGGAACATCTCCCAGAATGATGCTGGGTGGCTCCAGGTGCTGGATAGGAATAAATCCAGCATGAAACCTTCCTCGGAAGGGAAAGCTCATCCGCTCAGCTCTGGGGCTTCTGTTGGGCGGCAGGATAGCTGAGTGTGCTGGGTCTGGGCTGGGCAGCCTGGCGGTGACCCCCGCCCTGGGCAGAGGGTTGTGTCTGCAGCCCCCCAGGCTTAGCCCTGCCGCGGGCTCCAGGCTCGGGCAGAGCGGGAGGGTTTATCCCAGCAGGTGTTTGCCATGGCAGGAGGTGCGTGGGGGGACCAACAGACATCCCCAGGGATAAAACCAGCCACCACTGCTGCGCTCTGCCCTGCACTGCTCTGTCCTACCTGTGGCAAATAATGCAGCAACAGGTTGTGGGGGTCCCCTTGCCCCCCTGCCCCTTGCCTGTTCCTCCTTGAGAAGCAGCAGCAGATTAGCCTGGAGCCCCTCTGTGCAGACAAAAGCTGCCACAAAGGGCATTAGGCTTCAGGATTGGATTACCATGTGGCCACCTGTCATCCCCACTTTGTAAATTTATCTCACTCTGGGTCCGGTTTTCACATTGGAGAAGTTTGCACTTAAAAAACCCCCATAAAATCCCCTGCCCAGTGCCTCTCCGAGCAGCAGTCTGGCTGAGTTCATCTTAGTATCCCTTCTTATGCCAGGCTTCAGAGTTGCGTGGGGCTGGGGATTAGGGCTGTTTGAATGAAGAGAGCCTTTATTACATTAGTTTAAGTGGTTAATAGGTAAAGTAGGCCAATCCATCTTTAGACTAAGCCTATCACTTCACCTACGAAGGGTGCAGACTTCACCAAGGAAATGTTCATTAAAGGAAAAGCTTTTCCTCTGGTTGTCTTGACATGTTAATAGCTCAGGGTTAGGGGCTTGCTCTTTGCCTGTGCAAAATTCATAGCTGTGCAGAATTCATAGCTGTGCTCACACAGCAACTCCCTCCCCTCGCTGGGACCCCGTCGCTGGCAGCTCTGCCCCAGTCAGCAGCGCTGAGCCCCTCCAGTGCTTTGCTGGCTGGGCTGGGTGGGGGACAAAGGATGCTGGGAGTCTGCTGGTGCTCCTCATCCTCTCTTCCTTCTTCCATGCTCGAGAAGCTGGTGCTTCATCCCTTCCCAAGCAGGGAGGTGGGGACGGAGTTCAAATGACAGGTAGAGGCAGTGCTTTGGTGCTGGGACTCTCTGCTGTGGGATGTTCTCAAGGCCAGAAGTGTTCATGGGTTTGAAAGGATTAGACAGTTCATAGTCTCTATGAAATGGGATGATTTGGATGCAGATGCTGTCTCCGGAGGTCTTTGAACTCCAGGTTGCCAGAAGGCAGGAGGATAACAAGGCAGGAGGGATGGCTTGCCAAGCTTTTCATACTGTATTTTCTACTGCAGTTTCTGTTATGGCCCTCAGTGGTGTCTCCATCCAGCCCTGGGGCTCAGCTGAGCTCCCTGTTTCCCACAGCCTGATTCCCTCTGTCATCTCCCTTTGCTCTCCCCTATGGGACAGCAGTGGTATCTGCACCTCTGCCTTTCTCACCTTGCTCCAGACAGTGCTGGCAGGAGCTGCCCATGTGTCCACGGTGCCTGTGAATCCTCCATGGAAACAGAGGCTCCCCAGTGGTCACAAGGTGCCCTGGGGTGATCTGTATCCACCCCTGAGTTGAAAATGGGCTTCTGCTGGACCCCAAGGGGCTGCATCCTGCCAGGACATCACAGTTGCTCACCGTCACAGCTCCTCTTTCCCCCCCAAAGCAGCAGCTGTAGTTTAGCATGGCCCTTGCTGTCTTGGAGCCCCAGGAGCAGATACGTTCGGATTTGGATCTGGTCCTCCTTCCGCCAAACTGTATGTCCAGTGTGTTGTGTTGGAGCTGCAGTGCTCTGCTGGGCCAAATTGCCTTTCTCCTGCTGTGGCTTGAATGGGAATAAATTCTTCTTGGTGACTTTTCCACCACTGTGAGTTCAGATCAGCCAATGAACCAGTTCCTTCCGTCCCCGAGGCTCTGCTGTCTCTGGCTGCCAGCATGATGGATGGTGCCTCTATGGGAAATGATGGAAACCATGGGAAAGTTCTTCACAACTGACATGCCAATGCAATAAAACTTTGCTTTCCTGGATGTGGTGTTGTCAGAGGTTCAAACCATGAGCCACAATATTTGGCTTCACTTGCAGCCATCTTCCTTTTATGCAGCCACTTTACAAACAAAGCAGAGTCTGAGACAATCTTGAGGGTCTTAGTTTTGGGCTATGCCTGGCACCTACGGGGGTACAATGAAGGGACAATAGGAGCAAGGGCCTGAGGGCTGTTTTTGGTGGATCCAGGTCTTGTACATGGGTTGAAGGTTCTCTTTCTACCTCTGCTCACCTCAGCCTCTGTTGGCCAACCTGAGGGCAGTAGGTGTGTCAATGTGCCTTGTTCTGCTTTGCTTGCTGTGATGGGTCACCAGCAAAATGTTCTTAAATTGCCATGAATTCAGGCCCTCTCCAAAAATAATCATCTGGGAGGTTTAGACCCACCCAGAACTGAGCGCTTTCAGCCACAACTGCAGTGTGGGTTCAGGAGATGAACTGCTCTGCAAAGGGACTGACACCAGGCCAGTAACTCTTAGGTAAAGAGTTGCACCCTGCTTTCTTCCACTTATGGTGTGCTCCTCTGTGTTTGCTGAAATGCTAATTAGGAACCTGTGTTTCCCAACTGGATCAACTGACTTGGCACTCCATCCCCAGCAATTTCCTCCTGTTTCACAGCCCAGCCCTACCCAATGCCTATCTTGTGCAAGGAGGGGAAAAATAAACCTTGCATCATTCCCATGAGACTGATAAATACTGACTGTAGTAGTCCTGGAGGAGAAATCAGTCCCAAAATGCAGGGCCCCATACAACCAGCAGTCTGATGAACCTGACCTAAAGCTGAAGGGTTTCAGTGTAGTGCGGGCAACCTGAGAGTGTTTTGGGGAGCGTTCTCCTCTCTAGGCAGGTCCCAGGCTATTAAGGACTTCATGGGTGGAAAACAACCTCTTAAATCAAGCTGAAAAGCAGTTGGTGGCTGGTGCAGGATGTAGGACTTGGGTTTAATGTGGCCATAAAAGGAGACACCACTTAATGAGCAAATGTTGAAATCCACATCAGCCCACGATAAATTTAAAAGTTGCTCTGAGCGTTATTGACTGGCCCTGTTCTGTGACAGCATTATGGGGTTGCAGAGTTGGCCAGAAAGGCGAAGGATTAGTCAGAGTTTTATTCTGGTTGCTGTTCTTGGCACACACTGGCTCCTGCCTTCCAGAAGCTCTCACATCCCAGGTATCTGGTAGACCAGCATGATTTTTATCTGCATATGAAACTTCACTTGTGTGGACTTGAAATCCCAGCCTTTAGGGTTGCCACCACCCCTGGGCATGACTGGAGGTTTCCACAAGCTGATATCCTCCTCCTCCACAGTCCAGCTTGTCCATCACCACTTCTCGCAGAGTCGCACGCAGATCTGGCACAGGGACTGTGTCCCACCTTGGGACTATGGAGAAGGGACTTTATGGGCAGCCTCCAGGCACAGCTCACCTGTGGGATGGAGGTGCAGCCACTGGGTGCCCCTTGCCAGTAAACACATTGCACAAAGGTAATGCCAGAAGCTGATGAAGTAAAATACCAGGTACAGTGTGAGCTCACCAGTAGTTGCATAAATAGCTACTGAGCGAATTTCATAGACATGGAATGATTTTTGATGCAAACAGACCTCTCATTCCTGGATCCCCTGATATTTGCCCTCAGAACAGATTGGTGAGTTTTCTTCCCTTGACTTCTTAATCAGGGAAACCATTGGCTTTAGCACAAATTGTCAGTGGCTGTTTTAATTGCAAGAGCCCTGGTGATCTTTGCTGTGGAAGCATAAAAGCAGTGAGGGAGGAGATGGCTGTCAGGAACAGCCTGCATGTGGTGTTGTATGGCTGCGGGAAGCACAGCTTCAGGCTTGCAGGTCACACACTGGCTGCTTATTTCTCTGTGCTGGGTGGATGCTTTGAAAACTTAATCAGGTTTTATAGCTTTAATTTTGTGCCTGACTCCCCTTTTGCCTTTTCTTTTCAACTGTCTCACAACCCAGAGCAAATGAGTCCATTTGGGCTATAAAGGGAGAGAACTGGCAAACAGTCTAAAATATTTTAGCTTGCCTAGTGAATGATAGGAAAAAATGACTCTTCCTGCTTCATGCCGCTTCCATCATTTCTGCAAGCTCCCTAGTGTTTTCCTACGTGGTTAATTAGAAATATCCAGGGAATAAGGTGGAATTGCTGAAAGCTTTAAGTTTTAAAAGTACTTTGTGAAAGGATGTCCTGCCCCCACGCTAAGGTTGTGTTCTCTGTGGTTGTATTCCATATCCTGACCTGTTGTAACCTGTGGGGCAGTGCTGGGGTGGGGTTGTCCTCACTGGCTTCTGGACTGGGATGTGCTGAAGATGCCACTGGCAGCTCTTGATGCCCCATCTAGCTCACGTCAGGGAACCAAGTGATAGGGAATAGTAAAGCAGGGACTGAAACTGCGTGCAAGAGGGCACCTGTGAGTGAAGTCCTGCTGTTGGCAAGCCAGGGAAAAATTGCACCCTCTTGCCTGAATTGGGAAAAGTTTTGCATTTGGGATGCTGAGGGAAAGTGAGGTGGACGTGCTCCAGTGAGCTCCTGCTTTTCTGCTATACCATCCTCTTGTTCCCATGGGGAAATGAGCTCTGGATTGGGGCTGAGGTCTCAGTGGTGTTGACATGAGCCAGGACAGCCACCTGGTGCAGCTCAGGACACATCCTGACCAGTCTGGAGCCGGTGTGGTACGTGTAGACACGGTCCAAGTGCAGAGTGTAGCTCAGCTAATCCACTCATGGATAACTGAGAGATTATTCAGATGGATTTCTAATACAGTGGCCTTTAATAATAATCTCCACCTAATCCCTAAATCAATGGGAAATGGATTTCTCCGTATGAACCAAATGGCCTGTGAAGGCATTTTAGGGAGAACCGTACATGTAAATGCATATGTGTGAGCATACATGTAAATGCATATGGATATTTTTGTTCCTCTTCCTTGCCCTTCTGACCCACATCTGTGTGTTTTGCTGGCAGAGACTTGATGCCCAAGACACTGGAGGGACAGATCACCATGGAGAAGACCCCCAGCTATTTTGTCACTAAGGAGGCCCCAGCCCGCATCTCCTCCATGTCCAGGGGCACCAAGCTCATCGTGGTGGTGCGGGACCCCGTGACCAGAGCCATCTCAGACTACACCCAGACGCTCTCCAAGAAGCCTGATATCCCCACCTTTGAGAGCCTGACCTTCAAAAACAGGACTACGGGCCTGATCGACACCTCGTGGAGCGCCATCCAGATTGGCATCTACGCCAAGCACCTGGAGAACTGGCTGCTCCACTTCCCCATCGGGCAGATCCTCTTTGTCAGTGGGGAGAGGCTGATCAGTGACCCTGCAGGGGAGCTGGGCAGGGTCCAGGACTTTCTGGGCCTCAAGAGGATCATCACTGACAAACACTTCTACTTCAACAAAACCAAGGGGTTCCCGTGCCTGAAGAAGGCGGAAGGCAGCAGCAAACCCCACTGCCTGGGGAAAACAAAAGGCAGGACCCACCCCGACATCGACCAGGAGGTGGTGCAGAGGCTGCGGGACTTCTACAGACCCTTCAACATGAAGTTCTACCAGATGACAGGGCAGGACTTTGGCTGGGACTGAGCCTGGCATGGGAAAGTCGCCTGTAATTACTTGCCCAGCACGGTTTGCTTATATAAAGAGAGATATATGTATGTAAAATGTACAGAAATCTATTTTATAATAATTTATTTTTAATTCCTAAGCAATTAATTCACTAAGCTGCCTAACCGCACTGGCTAGAACGGTAGCCTGTAACCTGTTTAACATTCCACGGTGTTTAATTCTAACAGGTCTCTCCTTTCCTTGTTTTTTTTCCCCTTCTGCTTTCTCTTTGGTTTGGTTTGTAACAGACAGTGCTTCCACTTTTCCTAAACAAAATTTGTATTTAAAAATCAAACAAAGCAAGGGGGGGAAGGGAGGGAGGGAAAGCACAAGTTTATTTTTGTTACGGGTATCTGGCCTTTATAAACACTTGCTTTCCCTATTCCCGTGTCCCAGTCTCTGCTCCAGTGTTGTGCTCCCTCAGCCCACAGTTTTCTGGTTAGTTCCACGGCCCTGGGGGGTTTCTCTGGGGTGGGTGGGAGGAAGTCTGGGCATCCCTGCACCCCACATACCTCTGCTGAGCAGCAGCATGTTTTCCCAGTGGCTGTAAGCGTGGGAACCCCAAGCCATAGGGCTCCTGCTCAGGATTGCCAGGAGGGCAACGTGCTCTTTTTCCAGCAGAGAAGCCGCAGAGCCTGTTGCATGGGCAGAGCTCTCCTCAGTACAGTTTTCCTTCCTGCTTTTTGTCCAGGAGGTTCTTTCCCACGATCCCTCTATGCATTTAAAATCTTTACTGCAGGACAAATGTAAAATGCTGTGTCTGTGTGTGACACGCGTGGTGCTGGTCAGAGTGACTTGCAGAAAGTGTTGCTCCAGGAATACTCATGCACGCCAGGCACTGCTGGGAGAAGGCAGTGCCTGCAACACATGGAGCACCCTCCACCCACCAAAGACACCAGCAGAACCACTGGGGAAACCTCAGGTGTCTGCCTGGCATCATGCCCAGCACGGAGCGTGTCCCAGGACATGGCACAGGCAGTGTTGCCTCCAGCCCCAGGGCCACTGTAGCACCTCCCAGTACATGAGACTGGGGAACATCACCCTTAGCCCTGTTAATTCCCATCACTCTTTGGTCCAACACCCTATCTGTGGAGGAGCATCATTTGCTTAGAGCCAAGACGAGGTGCTGCTTTACCAGCAAGAGTGAATCTGTAGGAAGGCGGGGGGAATCTGGGCATGCTGGGGTTGGGGTATTCCTGGCAGTCCAGGGGTGCCCTGGCTGAGCACAGAGGTGGCAGCCAGGCAGGACAGGAGGCTCCAAGCATGTAACCATTAACCTGAATGAAATCCTTCTCTTCAGGTGAAACCAGTTGCTGTGGGACTCCAGGACAGGTTGGGTGGGCTGTCCTGAGAGCTCTGCCAGTGTTTTGTGAGCTGAGGAGGTCCCAATAAGCACTGTGTGTGTTGGATGCCTTATCATTGCTGTCAGGTTCTGCCAGCTTGACTGGAACACTTCTGGGGCAAGGTGGGAGCAGAGGTGGTTTTCTCACCGAATTTTTAACAGAAACAGAGCTATGATATCTTTGGGCAGCAAAACTCCCCGCACCTCACCTGCAGCACTGAAATGATGCACTGCACCAAGCATCTCCTGGTGTTGCTGTGGGAGCACTTCCATAAGCAATGTGAGTGAAACTGGAAACAACAAAAGCACCAATGGGCAGAACATCTAATTTCCTATGCATTGCCTATAGAAATCCATGCCTTGCACCTCTCCACAGTTACCCAGAGCTCCCCCTTGGAGCTGCCCATTGCTGAGCTGTGTCCAGCTGTGGCGGGGCTCATTCAGTGGTGTTTCCCAAACGTTTGTTTTACTTTGGCAGCCTCCTCACTCTTGTCTGCCCCTTCCATCTCTCTGCTGTGGCTGTTGGGTGATGAAAATGTTCCTCAGAGCCTGGGCTGCTCCGTCTGAGTCTCAATCTAGTCCTGCTCTGGTAGACAGAGCAAAGAGCAGACTTGGCTCTGGGTCTGCTGCAGGGATCTGCAGGTGCCAGGGAGCTGCCCTTCAGAATTGTGTTTAAACCTGAGCACTTTTGGCTTGGCTCAGCAGTGTCACATCTCCAAAGGGGTTTAGGGACTCGCACCACCGTGTGTGGGTTCACATTTGGGGTGCAGTGCATGTGGGTGACCTCAAGGAAAGGGAGGTTTTAAACGTAACATCATCAGGCTGAGCTGCCTACAAGGCTGCTGTGAGCAGGATGCAAATCCCTCCTTGGGGTTTGCCTCCAAACATATCTTCCCACAAACAGGGAAGTTCTCCTTCTTGCCCTGAGCCATTTCTAGTGAAGAAATGACACTTTGGGCCAATACAGTCCGACTTCAGGGGGCACAGGTGGGATGTTGGACCTGCTGGGCTGTGCAGGCTGACAGCCTCTGCTTTTCCCCAGTCCTGCAAAATCCAGCTGTGGGCCTGAGCGGCTGGGTGGATCTATGCACTTTTGAGGGGTTTGGCTTCAACTCCAGCCAGGTCCCTGGCTCTGTTCCCTGCTGCCAAGACAGGTGACGAATGCAGGAGTGTGTCTGCTTTATCCCAGTCCCTGCCACTCTTGGGTGACTGAGGGAAAGGAGCTGCAGGCACCGAGAAGAAAATACTTCAGTGAAAAAACAAGTGATTTATGGTTCCCAAAACCTCAGTCTTCCTTCTAGCAGCTTATGCAATGCATGGAAAGAAGCTTGACCTCTCCACTTGGCCTTTGGGTGAGCCCCCAGCCATGGCCGTGCCCCTTTCCAGGCGTTTCCCTCCAGAGCGTGTGCCGGCTGCTCAGTGCCAGAAGAGTTTTGCATCCCCTACGTCTTCCTTCTTGCTTTCTTGGAAACAAGTTTTTAAAATCCCAATGCCTTCCTCAGCTGTACAGCAGAGTGTGGGCTTAATTTGTGTAATCAAGCCCTGCTGAGAAAGGCTCTTGTGGAGCAAACTTGTTGGAGAGTGGAAATGCAGAGAGTGAGTAATAACTCTTCTAACCATAAGCAAATTGTTAGTCCTGACTCAATATCCTTCATGATGAAGTCTGCACTAGACTTTTAATGTAAAAAAGCCTTACCTAACAAATATGACAATGAAGGTGAATCCTCTGTGGTGTTCATCTGGTTGCTAATATTGGAATCAGTGCATTTTTTTTTTAAATACCCCTTTTTTAAAAAATAGTTAAGCTTGGAGGTGTGATTAGAAGTTTGGTTGGTTGATTTTTTTCACATTGTAACATTAATTTATGGCTGAGTTTCATTCAGCCCTGTATTCAGAAGTGCAGTACAGGTATTAGTGATGTGTTGTCTGTAACATGGTTCTATAGTGTACTAGCCAATTTGTAAAAAAAAGAACAAAATGGATAGAAAAACAAACAAACAAAAAAAAAAAGCCACAAAAAAGAAAATCTAAAAAAAAAAGTATATGGAGTATTTTGTGGTATGTACAACACAAATTAATTTTACACAGAGAAAAATGTTTCTAAGAAAATGAAATTCTGATAATTCATACTATTTGTATGAACAAATAAAACTCTATTTTACGAAGCGACAGGCCCAGCTGTGTTCATTCGGGGGGTGGGAGGTTCTGTCCCCTGGACTGGCTCGTCCATGCCAGGGCTGCCCGTGCAGCTCACTGGCCTGGTGACCTGGTGCCAGTGCCAGGAGCCTGTGCTGAGGCAGCAGGACACGATCCTGCACACGGGCTCCTCTCGGCTGCTCTGGAGCCAGAGGCGTTGCTGGGGTGGATGTGTCCCAGTTTTGCTCAGTCGGTTGTGTGGGGGCTGATCTGTCCCACTGGACACACCTTCATCCAGCGCCGTGTCAGGGAAGAGATCTGAGGGATTACCCTCGGCCCTGCTGCAAAAACTGGATGGGCTCAGGGATGCTGCAGGACAAACTCAGTCCTTTACAGCTGCAGTGGGGAACATCTCCAGTGCCCAGTTACTTTTCCGAAGCTTTGCTCTTACTGTAGTGATGCTGATCCAGCCTCTGGGGCCAGTGGTTGCTGTTGCTCCCTACATACTCAGCATTTTTTAACTTAAAATTTTATTACCTTTAAATTCAGAAGAGTCCAAGGCCACTGCTATACAAAGCAGCACCTGAAGAATGATACAGATTTATGTTATGTACCAAATGCCATTAAAAATGAAATTAAATAATTTCATTTTTCTTTACAAGCCTTGCATCTGGTGCAGAGAAATTGATAGGACTCTTTCAGATTGTCCATTTTTCAGAGACCTTCTAGAGAAGGAGTCAGAGCACAAAATTTAATTTAGCAATTTAGGAAGAATTCAACCAGGAAGCCTCCAGCTGGTCAGGACTGTAATTAGCTGCTCCCAAACTCTGGCAATGCTTAAACTCTATAGGTGTCTCATTTTTAAAATATGTAGATTTTACTTAACATTCCCATGTAAGCTTCAAGCAGCACAGCTGGATGATCTCAGATAGATGGAGTTGAGCTGCTCCTTACCTCATTCTCACCTCCCCTTGATTTTGTTCCAAACCAGGTGTCCCAGCAGATGTCAGTCCTGGAGGCAGCCTGGATCGGATCTCACCCTGATTTTGCATCAGCTCATGGACCCCTGTCCCTCATTTCTGTATTTTATATGAGCTGCTCGGTTCTGGGTTGGAAAGAGTGTGGGTGCTTTTCCTTCACAGGGGGGTTGGTGCTGCAGAGGAAAGGGAAGGTGAGTCCTTGTGGGGTTCAGCATCTGCCCTGTCCTCTGTACCTCCCTGAAAACTATTCCCAGTTGTACCTGGGCTTGTGGATATTGGGGATTCATTCCCTGGTTTGGTTTGGGGGCCATTCTCAGCTGCTGTTTTGGCAAGAGCATCTAGAAGACAAGGATAAGGATGTCTGTGGTTCATGGGGTCCTGAATACAGAGAAGGGTTTGCTTGGAAGAAGATGGGCTGAAGGGTCTTGTAGATCTGGGAACCTCAGCTGAAGGAGGAAGCTCCTGAAGAAGGCAAATGGATTGATGAAGAGGTAGGTGCGACTGTTGAAAGGTTGCTGCTAAAGAAGGTGATAGCCAAGGTGGATTTACTTTTTCTCTTGGTTCATACAAGAAAGGTGAGAAACAATTTCTTTAACGTAGAAATCAAACAGATCTCCAGGTTGTGCAAGTGACTGTGGCACTTCTAGCGGAGATGCTTAGGCTGATGGCAGCATCCCAGAGAAGTATCACCTTGCAGGGATGAGAATACACAGAGCAGGGAGGAATCCACCTGAAAGGGTACAGGCTGCTGCCAGGAACATCTCTTGTGTGCACTCGGAGGGTGTGGAGGCCTCCCTGAGGAAGGTGAGGGACGGTTGAAACAAGAAAGGATAATCTGGAGAGTCTGTGAGAACTAGGGAAAGATCTGGGGAGAATCTGTGAAGGCAAGAAGTGCTGGTAAAGCTTGGAGTCTAGTCCATGCTAGCAAAGGCATTGAAAAAGTTGGTAGATTTCATAGGTAGAACCACATTTATTGAGCTTCAGGCCAAAATGATTCATTTAAAAGCACCTTGAAGCTTGAGAAGGTTTTCACTGGGGCCTGTTTTCAGGAGAACGTCTTTATTACGTATATGTATTTTCCTTGTGCCTGGTGTTCCGATGACTGCTGCTGGCAGTCCCAGATCCCCAACCACCAGGGCATTGCAGTTTTTGCTATTTTTTTCTCCCCTTCAAAAATGTTACCTAGCCACTAGATCTGCCTGTAAATTGCTTTATTTGAAGTGAAACTATTATCCTCCAATTTCTCTCTGTGGTTAAGAATCATGGTGTCAAAACTTTTCCTAATGCATGTATTTAGAAAGGTAATAATAGTGACTAATTAGTTATAAATCATTCAAACATTTCTATGCAAGGCAATTGTTCAGCACCATGTTAAATGGCTTCTTTATTAGAGAGAGGAATTCCTGTGTCAAATGTTAGTGCTGGTACCTTCAGCTGGGATAAAACCTTATGGCCATTGCAAGTCCTCTGACCTTCCTGTAAATCAGGATGTCCTTCCCTTACAGATTAAAATTAATTTGATTAAAACAGCTGATTGTTGCAGGGTCCTACAGCCTAAATCACTGGAAGAGCAGGTGGTCCCAGACGTGCAGTGGGTTGGCTGGTCTCACTGTCTCTGCGCTCTTCTCACCAAGTTGTTTATTCTCTTTTCCTCCTGCTGCTTTCCCTTATTTTCCAGCAGACGACGATTCAGTCCTGCAGGACTTTCAGATCTCAACTTCTGCCTCTGCAGTTTACTCTTTCCCCCTGAGAAGGGGCTTACAAATAGGATTGCAAGAATCAGCCACTCTCACTGGAACAATTTGCTTAAGAACTGGAGAGCATCATTCTCCGGGAATATTATTTGCAACTATTTATACAGTCAGCTCTAATTGTGAGGCTTAATTCATGCTCATTAAGTCCTCTGAGATGCTTGATCAGCACTGCAGCAGTGCTAAGGGTTCCTGGCTATTTGAGCTGCTCACAGCAGTGGAGGCATCACCATTTTTCTTGCCTTGATCTCTTCCCCATCCCACCAGGGACTGGTAGGGAGAACATCAGTACCAGCTGCCCTCAGGAACAATCTGGGTATTGGGTTTTTGCCAGAAATTGCAGGCCATGTGCTGGTAGCCACCAAAACCCTGAACAAAGGGATGGAGTTTTAAAATAATGTGCTCCAAAAATGGCTTGGCAGAAGACACAACTGGCTGCTTTGACATTGAGGTTATTTAGCTGGGAATTGATGTGTCAAAACCTTAAAAGCTTCACCAAAGAAAATTTAAGAAAGCGCTATGATTCCAGCTAATTAAGTAATGTCAGCCAAATATAATTTATTTCTCACCATCACTCATGTCTACAACAGAATTATCTCATTTTTGATTTCTAATGACTTACTCTGTCTCATTAATCTGGCCATGAATTATTTTTATATAACTTTTTGGCATTGAAGCAAAGAAATTTTTTTCTTTTTAATAAGGAGAGAATCCCTAGATAATTCTGCATCACCCTTGAATGAGGGCAGGGAGTGTAGCTTAGGTTTCATGGCACAACTCCAGCCTCCCTTCCCAGAAACTCTGATAGGCTCTACCCCGGGTCTTACCCAGGACTTCAGCTTATCGTTGCTCCATGAGAAATTCCTTCTAGTACCACACTGCATATTCAAGCTCTGGTTTTGGCTTTTTTTTTCTATCAAAAAAGAGGCTTTTTTCTGCAGCTCTCAGGGAATTTTTTTCAAGTGCTTTTCACAGAGCATCACTGGCTTTTCTGTTTCTCCCAGGATCCCTGGGTCTTCTCATAGATACAGGTTGTTGCTGAGGTTTAAAATTTGATTCCTTCACTTGGATCATCCGTGGTTCTGTCCCAGGCATGTGTGTCCTGATTATTGGAAGTGTTCATGTTTCTGCTTTCCTGCTTTGGTTTGTGTGTTGGTTTTCACTAATGGTTTGTTATCTCAAGTTCAGCTTGTTTCCAAGTCCCTGGAGCAAGCCCCGAGGATGCTCCCAAGCAAGCCTGGATCAGATGTGTTGTTTTTATCCAGTACCCCACCTCTGATCCCAGATAGCTCCAAGGACAAGGAACTGGAGATGAACCTTTGTTTTCTGCTGCTCACACGTGAACAGGCGTGAATCTGTGATGTGGAAGTCTGTGCTCTGCTGGGGTTTCTGTAGCAGTGTGCCCCTTGAGCATAACCTAAAGACACCAGCAAATACCTTTTGTGTGAAAGGGCCAGTCCCAGCTACAGAGCAAAGTAACTCAGAAAGGCAAGAAAGTGTTGGATACTTTACATATATTGGCCTGACCTCCAAAAAATCCCTTTGTTTCCAAGCACTTCAGAATCAGAGCCTGCTACCCTCAGCCACCAAGAGCTCCTGTGGGAGGAACTGCCACTTCCAGCCAGCCTGGGCTGCTGCAAGGTAACCTGGTTAGCAGGTGACCCGGGCAGACAAGAGCTAGTCCAGCACCTCCCTGGGGAAAGCAGGAGGGAGCACAGCCAAGAATGCCAGGCAGGCAGAGTCTCAGCTGGCAGAGATCTGCTGCCTTCAAAGGGCAAGCTGAGAGGAAGCTGCAGGCAGTGAACAGATGGCTGGAGGGTGGTGTGGAGAGTGGGAAAGGGAGCAGTGCACAGGGACAGATACTGCTCTTCTGTGTCCTTTGCGTGGGCTGAGGCTGCTTAGATGTACCTTACATGTAAGGGTGCTTCTGAAACTCAGCAGGTCATGCCCACCTTGACAATAAATGTGTAATTTAAGTTGGATAAGGCTGACGGGCCACAGCTCGTGGAACTCATACCGGAAATGAAATTTGGATAACAGGAGTCACCTACAGTTCAGCATCTCCCTGGTGCTTCTCCAACATCTTTCAAGGGCTACGTGCTTACAGCTGGCTTGGATTTACCATTGTCTTCTTCTCTGACATGGTTTAACCCCAGCCAGGATCTCAGCCCCACTCACTGTCCCCTGGTGGGATGAGGGACAGAATTGGAAGAGTAAATCTGAGAAAACTTGTGGCTTGAGATGAAGACAGTTCAAAATGTAAAGCAAAAGCCATGTTAGCAAGCAGATCAAAACCAGTCATGCATTCCCCACTTCCCATGGCAGGCAGGTGCTCAGCCATCCCCAGGACAGCAGGGCTCCATCAGATGTAATGGTGACTTGAGAAGAGAAACACCATCCCTTCAAATGTCCTTCCTTTCTCCTTCTTCCCCAGCTCTATATGCTGAGCATGATGCCATATGGTCTGGAATATCCCTTGAATCAGCTGTTCTGGCTGTGCCTCTTCCCAACTCTTTGTGCCCCCTCAGCCTCCCAGGTGGTGGGATGGGGAAGGGTGGACAGCAGAAAAGGCCCTGACTTTGTGCCAGCCCTGCTCAGCAGCAGGGCAAACTTCCTTGGGTTATCAATGCTGTTTCCAGCACAAATCCAAATCACAGCCCCATACCAGCTACTATAAAGAAAATTAACTCTATCCCAGTCCAAACCAGAACACTTTCTCACCTGTGCCCTCCTGGATGACCAGACAGGTTCCAGTGCTGAATTTCTAAAGCTGAGCTCAGGGACGAACAAGGGGAAAGTGAGCAGGTAAATCAAATTCATGTGGTTGCAGCCCACAAGTCTGGAGGACTCTGGTTGCTCCATGATCTGTCACTGCTGAGGACTGGAGAGGATCTGGCAAACCTGCTCTCAGTCCAGGATCCCACATCTCAGTGGGCAAAGGACAGACCATGTTGTTTACATCCTGCTGTAGGAGATGCAGAGCTGCTCTACTCTGTGTCCCGCTCTCCCCTCCTCCTAAGCCAAAACAAAACTTGAAAATCAAAAAGCCGAACAAGGAAAATGCCTCTGAAATCCAAAGGAGTTTTTGACTCATTTCTCCTCCCCAGATTTTCATTATTTCCTATGGAAAATCCACTTCACCCACAAAAACCTGCTTTGCAGAAACTTCCATGTAGTTAAAAACTAAGAAAACATCTTTTTGGAAAATGGAGTAGCACTAACACTTGTGCTAATTCTGGCCCAGCAGAAGGCAGCCAGATGGGGCAGTGGGGACTGGGGGGTGAGGACCCTGACAGCTGGATGTGTCTGCAGCACGAGGGAGGTGAAAGCACAATGTCCCAGCTGGTGTCTGAGCAGACCTGCAGGTGAATTCTATCGGGCAGATAGGGAGATGTGCTAGAGCCACTGGGCTGTACTGGTACCCAAATCCACCTGAAGTGCTGTTCAGTCATGGGCTAAAACAGGATTGACTGCAGAACTGTCAGACAGGCCTTGGCTTTCTTTGATGACAAAAATGATGGAAAGAGTAAACTTCAGGCCAAGTACTAATACAGCTCTGCCAGGGGGAAGCTCCAAAGCACAAATCTCCCGGGGCCCATCAGCACCAAGAAAGCACAGGGATGGCATCCCTGCTGCAGTGCAGTGTGCAATTTAGCAGATACCTACCCAAAATCTGGGGTCACAGTCATGTGGGCAAGGTGGAATGGCTTCAAAGTGAAGGAGGGCAAGTTTACACTAAGCATTAGGAAGAAATTCTTCCCTGTGAGAGTGGGGAGGCCCTGGCACAGGGTGCCCAGAGAAACGGTGGCTGCCCCAGCCCTGGAAGTGCCCAGCGTCAGGTTGGATGGGGCTCTGCACAACCTGGTCTGGTGGAAGGTGGCTCTGCCCATGACAGGGAGTTTGGAACTAGGTGATCCTTGAGGTGCCTTCCAATCCAAACCATTCCATGATTCCACATGTTGCATCTCCATCTGCGGCATGGGTTGGGTTGTGGTCTGCTCAAATGATCCTCAGACATGGGCATAGAACAATACTGTATTAATTTTTTTTTTAAGTCTTTGTATCAAATTCCAATGTGGAGGGCCAAATCCTCAGTTTGGTATAAATCAGCCCCATTTCATGTGCTGCAGCTGAAGTTGCCCAAGTAATTGCAGTGGTTCTCGCAGGGCTTATGGCATCTGGTGGGACCTGCTTTTATGGAGTTTCTAAACTCAAAACACAGCAGCAAACACCTGGACAGCCAGTCCTCAGCTCCATTCTGAGTAGCCCTGTGGTACTGATGGAGATTGGCTACCTTGACCAGGCCACAGACGCATGAAGTGATAGAGTTGTACAAGAAATGCAGCTGTCGGTCCTCCAGAAATTCATATGCCATGTGTTGGGCTGGCTTTATTCATCCCTGGAGGGGGAACAGCGCTGGGATCTCATTGCATTCCTCTGTGTATGTTTGCTTTATGCCTCTTTGTTTGACAACTGGTTGCTCAAGTATTGTGCTGAAAAATACAGTGTTTATGTATCAGCAATGAAAAACCGTGTGCAGACAGTCAGGGGTGAAATTCCAAGGGGACAGCACTGTAAGGGATGTGGGGTGAGGGGTCCTGTGTGGGATATCTTGGAGGAAGGAGGTCAAGATGCTGGGATTTGGGGCACAAAGACTGCAATACCTGTGGAATGGAAGTCTATGAAACATTTGTTGAGTGTCTGCATTGTCATTTGTGGCAGAGCCCACACTGCCTGTGAAAGGGATCAACCCTTGTGCTTGTGTGTAGCTCTTTAAGGATGATGCTGAGGGGCTGTATTTGGGTCTGCACAGACCAAACCATGGGGTCATTGCAGAAGGTCACCTCCAGAAGTTCTAACTGTCTCAGGGACTCCACTTTCTGCCCTCGCAAGGAAGGATAATAGTGGGCGGCTTTGATCTTCTGGATGTTTCTTGGAATTTTGCAGATGCTCCGAAAGATTTAGAATGAGGCACTTTTCTTATTCTGTAAATCCTATTTTCAACGGCAACTTGGTCCCTTGTCACTCATTTTCCTATGGATGCTGATGAGGACTAGTTTTCTATGGCCTCTAGCTTCAAAATATAGAAGCAATTTGCTTACACTGTTAGTTAGAAGCCTATTTAGGATCTGGGCCTCAGGACCAAACATTTCTGAAAATGTTACCACAAAACCCTTCAGCCCCAGGTGATCGGGTGGTTTCACTGTCTCTTCAGAGGTTCACAACCCATTTAGGACATTATCTAAAAAAGCTAAAATAAAGGTCTGTGCTTTGGGAGGCTTCATTTATGCTCCTGGATTGTTTCGATGGAGAGTTTTTGGCAAGCTGCTTACCCTGCCAGACCACCTTTGTGTTGTTTCCATCCTGAGAGCAGAGGTCCCAAATCTGCCTTACCTTACCCTGACAGAATTGTTATTTCTGCAGCAGCACTTGGATACTACAGATGGATCCACGCGTATCTTTTTTGCTGTTCACCGCCTTCACTCTCCCATTTTAAAGTTTAAATAATGATGTAACCTGGGAATAAACAGTAAATTCAGGAACAGCTTATAGTTTAGTAAAGATTGACTAATTCTTGGCAAGGGCAAGTTGGCATAGCTGTGTTGACTTCAAGGGAGCAGAATTGATTGATGTTAATAATGTGGCTGGCCCTGTTTCTCCAGATGTTCTGGTGAATGCCTGCAGATAATGAATCCTGTCTGGAAATCTGCAGAAATGTATGAATATTTGTGGGATAAAGATGTTGTTACATGGATTACTGTGACCTGCTCCAGGCATGGCTCAGTGCAGGGCAAGAAGCAACCCTGCTCTGCCTGCTGAGGCATAAATGCTGCCAGAGAGACCCTAATTCAGCTGTGGAGGACAAAGCTGCTGCAATCACTGCTGAAGGTGGATTTATCAAGTGAGTGATCATAGCTCTCTCTGTGTGTGTGTGTGTGTGTGTGTGTGTGTGTGTGTGTGTGTGTGTGTGTGACATAAACACCTATTATCTTCCTTCGTACAATTTCTCCTTGGCTCACCTCAGGGCAGATAGTTCTGAGAGCTCAATTACAGGCAGTTGAAGTTGCTTGACAACACTTCTGGCAGACTGCAGGGCTGTGTCCCTGTCAGAGAGCAGATCTCTGTTTATTAATGTACTGACATCAAGCACTGCCTAAGTCACCTGGGAAGCTGCTGAGCTTCTCACAGGGATGGAAAGAGATGAAGCCTGGAGTGTGAGGTCCTTGTGGCTGTTGCAGGAATTCCCAAGAGGTCTTTGGTCACTTTGAATCCGACTGGGATGGAAGGGCATCAACCCTGTGAGATGGTCAGTCCTTGTCTCCAAAAGCATTGCCATTCAGACAGGAGAAATTTCATCTCTGCACCACAAGTGCAAAGGGATTTACCCCAGAATGGGCAGGGAGCCTGTGGCAGTGCTTGTAGTCAAAAGCAAATTCCTGGCTCTCAGCCCACAGCTCTTTAAAGCATTTAAGCAGATACAAATCCCATCTGAGGGTTGGACCTCTGCTCTCCAGAGGAATTAGAGAGCAGAAAATGTCCCTGTGTGTCACAGCCACCAACTGAAACAGTCCCTATGGAGCTTGAGGGGATGGTCCCTGCTGTCCTTCACCAGTGTCTCCCCACCTGGAGGGGGTCTAAGGTGAGGAGGGGTCTCTGGAGGTTTACAGCACCCAAATGATGCCTTTTGAAATAGCTGTCTAGCAACCTGCTGCTCTGCTAGCTGGCACAATGAGGGTAGGAAGGGGCTAGGTGTCTCCTGAGAGTGACCTGGGATCTTTTAAAGGCTTATTTATTTAAAAATACTTTCATTCTCCTTCTAAAAGCTGGTGGAAGGGGTCTGCGTGGTCAAATGACAGCTCCAGTGATCAATCAGTTCTTCCTGACAACCAACATCCTGCAGCAGCGAAGGGTCACAATCAATCACAACGTATTATAATTACATGATGAAATCGTAATTATGGGAGGGAAACATGGCATAACGCTTCCACATCCGTCATCCCGGAGCTTCACACTTTGGTGGCACCTCTCAGACAAGTTCACAGAAGTATTTAATGAAGGTCCTTCCTTCCCTTCTTCCCTCCCTGCCAGTCCCCCTATCCTGGTTCAGCACAAGCGGGAACTCGGGAGGAAACGAGGTGAGGGAAAAACACGGAAAGAGTTCATTGCACCAAAACTCTTCAGATCAAATCCCTTGTGTCCTTACTGCTCCCCTGGTGCCACAATATGTCACACATCTGTGGAAGTAGGAATCATTTCTTTTTGCTGGAAATTCTAAATATTTTTTAAATTAAAACAACAATATCTTGTCTGACCACAAAGGTTAAAAACAAGAGAAGAATGAGCCCCTGGAATTTTTATTGCTCCAAGATGAATTATTGTAAAAGAAACAATGTAAAAGCTCAGAATTACTTCTTTTCATCAAGAGTTTGATTCCATTTTGAAATTACTTGAAGAAAAGTGCCTTTATAGACTTTTTATATAGAAGAGAAATGAATTAAGTATTTTGTAGTTAGCTAAAGAAAATTTTTGTTTGAAATATTGGTCAGAAACTTCCCTCTTATTCCAAAGAGGTCAAATACTGCCAGAAATGAGCCTTTTGATGAACAGTTGGATGGATTTAGATGACCTCAAGGTTCCTTCTAGCCTATCTTCTGTGACCCTTTGACATTAATCTCTGTTCTAATGGCCTGATCATCAATTATCACTGGATACAGGAAAATGTAATTTGATAATGTCTCCTTGGCTGTGTTGGCTCAGGCTGCTCCCTTGCCCCTAGAATGCTGTGCTGGGAAAGGATCTGGGACACACCTGTACTGAGTTTTGGTTCCCACAGGGGATTGTTCGGAAGGTGCTACAGATCAGGGTGAGTTTGGTTAGGTTCCTGTACTGCTCTGGAGCACAAGGAGAATAAAATGCCCATCGTATCCTCACACCTAGACTTCCTCAGAGAATGAAACGGGCAAAGTCCAGTTCCTTGTTCTGGCTCATGAGGGTGCAGGGGATGCAGGTCGGTTATATCCCTGAACTGGCACCTTGTGGGTTTGAGGTGAGTCTGGACCAAAATAACCACAGGGCTGATCTCTACTCCTAGGGCAGCTCTGATAAACTGGGCAGAGAGTGTTTTCTCTGCAGCAAACAGAAGTAACTTGAGCTGCTCTGATGCCTGTCCATGAGCAGCCATCTCTCAGGAGAGGGAAAATAAAAAGCATCACTGAGACAATCTTCCTCTTCAATGAACTGCAGAGGTTTTTTGTCTCCGGTTATTCTTAGACCTTTCTTATAAAAATGTTAGTACAGAGTTCACAAAACAGAACTCTAATCAACACACAGCGTGTATTAAATAAATAATAAACGGAAATGAAGTATCAATGAGTGGTGTCTATGGCAGACATCTGTTTTCTCACTGGCCTGCAGCCATCCTTTCCTGGGCTGTGATCTCATCAGCCAAGCGAGGTCAGCCGAGTTCAGCTCTTGGATGAGGATCAGCACGTGGATGCAGTGCTATGGGAGCTGTGTGCTGGTACCTGTAGGCTTCTTCACTGGCACCTGCCCTTCCTGAGAGCAGAGGGAATGCCAGGCAGGTCATCCACCTCCCCAGGATGATCATCTTGAAATGCTGGACTCACTGACAAAATCAGTGTGTAGGTGTGTGCTGCCCGTGGATTAGGAAAAGCTTCTGGCTAGAGATTTTTCCTGAATATTGTGATATATTCATTTTTATGTGATGCTGAATGGCAGAAAGGCACGAGACTTGCTTCTTGGCAAGCAAAGAGCATAAACACCCAAACAAATATTGATTGGTGCTACTTGCAGGAAGGAACCAAAGATGTACAAGATTTCAGAAGAGTTTTAATAATAAAGAATGAAATGGCATGTTTTCACAGTGATAAAGCAGTTTCAGGTGGTGCTGACTGATGTCAGTGGGGCTTTGGCAGAGTGAGAGGAGAGCAGTCCTTGAGATGACCAGATGTGGCTCTGATTCCACTTAATCTCTGTAGCAGGAGAGGTTTTGTTTCTGAGACCTAAATTCTCCTATCTAGAGCATAGATATGAAATGCAAAGGCATTTCTTGAGGTGGAAAAGTAGTTTTTTTTCAGTTTTACCCCCTTCCTCCTAGAAGTAGACTAAGCTGTGCCTCCAGTGCCATTAGAACTGCAGAACTGCCCACTGGAGGAGGCCCACAGTTCTCAGTCAAGCGTCCCTTTTCTGTGCACTGTGTGAGCAGAGCAGGCCCCTTGCCATGTGAAAAACAGCATCTGGGTTTCAGCTGGGGGACGAAACAAATCTTCTGTCCCAGACAGAATGTGTCCTTCAGGCTGGAATGTCTCCCCTGTTCCCCACGGTGCCCACTGACTGAGCTGGCTTGGCTGTCCTGCGCTGAGCAGAGCCCATTGCTGCTGGGCTTTTCCTTTTTGCCACCCTTAGTGCCATCAGCTCCTCAAATCTGCAATTTCTTTCCTGTTGCAAAAGGCTACTGGGAAAACTTGCCAGAAAGGCAGCATTGACTGGGCTTAGCCCAGAAACCTCTGTTTGCCTATCTGGTTCTCTCTCCTTTCCAGCCCTTCGACTTGCTGGCACTGACTGAGGCTCTGTGTTTCCTGCATGATGCTTATTTTTGGATAAAACACCTGGCATAATTGCACTCATTCACTCTCTTTGGTGGAGCACTGGTTTTGTGAAGAAATAATTTTGTCTTGTCAAGCCAAGCTCGGTCCCTTGAGCTGTCCCAGCACCCAGTGGGAGGTTGGAGATGGTCCAAGGTCCTCTGTGCTTTGGGGGTTTAGTGCTGATTTCAGTGGATTATCTGCAGTTAGAGCTGCCTTCCTGACACATCACTTGAGCTGAGTAATATCTTAAGTGCTTCTTAGTCCAGCTTTGCTGTTGGAAATGAGGGCATGATGGCAGGGAGAGGGTGGCCCATTTTGCTTTGAATTAGCTTCTACTTCTGAGGCCTTAATTACAATCAGGTCGTGATTTCTAGAGCCTTTTTTTTCCCCTTCCAAATATTAATGGTAGAAATGAAGTTAAATTAGAAAGCTGACAGTTGCATTGTAATAGTGTGCGTCCTTGTAGTAGGGACTGAAGAAAAATGCCAAATATAATGGATTTCCTGATAAAACCTGCAGGAAACAGTGGTTCTGTGTGATGACAGCTCCTGGAGCGGAGCAGAAGTTGTGTTGATGTTATCATGTACTTAATTAGGTGTTTTGAACCCGAAAGACTTCACACTGGGGATGTCATTGGCTTCATGTAATTTTAAGGGAGGGTTCACAAATAGAATTTGGCCTCTGGAAAAGGCCAATTAGTCTAAATGACACTTCAGCCCAAACAACAGAACTTGAGCGATCACCTGGGACAGGGGTAGTTAATGGTGCCTTTCAGTTCGAGCAGTTTAAACACTGACAGGAATCTGGTATGGGGACAAGCAGTTTCTTGTTTTTGCCTCCTCAGGGTGATGCTGGGAAATGGCTGTTCCTCTCTGGAGTGTCACGGGAGGTGCAGGCACATCCCTGCCCCAGGGATGGAAACGCAGCTAGAGCCCTCTGCCTGCAGCTGGTGAAGGGTCAGGGAAAGATCCAAGGGGCTGAGCAGTGTTACTCAAAGCTCGTTCAAATTCAGGGTCTGCTCAGTAACATCAGGATGAAATACCTGCCCTCTCCGTTGTTTCCTACCTTCACCCAGCCCCCGCAGCCCAGGTGGTGGACAGCACCAGGAGACAACCTCACTGGGCATGGGGACATACCACAGCAAAGCATCAGGGCACACGAGGATCAGGTTCCTCCTCAGGTGTTTATCCTTGCTGGTTTGTCACTGGAAGAGGTCCAAATGAGATAACTTCACACCTTGGAAGACCTGGGTTACAGCCCATGAGTGGAACAGGACTGGGAGGGTCCTGGGGGAGTGGGTCTCTCCTGGCTGCTGAGATGGGCAGCTCTGGAAGTTCCAAGTCTTAGGGATGGACATCTGGGGAAAACACTGATCTTGGTTTTGCCAGACTGATGGGAGGAGCATCAGAGCAGCTTCAGGTACTCCATCTACAATGTGTACGGAGGTAAGTCAGGCCAAGGTGTGTATCCATGCTGTGTTTAATTCAAAATAATGAGCTGTGGGTTCACCAGTCTATGAGGGAATCTGAACATTTCTTCAGGATTCTTACCCATAGTGTAGTCACTTGTTTTGGAGGAAAGATGTCACACACTGTGTCCCCTTGACGGGAAACAGTAACCCAGCAGGACCCAAAGCCAGACAGTGCTGTTTCAGCCTCCAAGCACTGCAGAAGTGAGAATGAATGGGAACCTCAGGGCTGATTTCCCCCTCTTGAGTCTGATAAAACTCCACCAAGGTTATAACCCAGCAGCCAGGAATGACAGCACTGAAGCTTCGGAGGGATAAAGCTGGTGTTCCTAGGATATGAGGGATCAATCAGGATATGTCTTGTTAACTCAAAGTGAGTATTTAAACCCCCATTGGACATAATACGACACAAGTGCACGCTGAGGAAATACGAAATATTTTCACAAAAAGACTGAATTGAAATACTCAGTCTTTTTTGCTGTTTCAACTATTCTTTCCACTGGCAAGAAAAAAAAAGGCGTTATTCTAATATCATGAGCTGTCTCCAATTATTTTGCCAAGCTGGGAAATTTGTGAAAATTCCACTCTGGAAATGTGAAAGCAAAACACGCCAGTACATTAAAGTGTTTTAAAGCCACTGCTGAGAAAGTGGTGACATTGTGGCTTTGTTCCAATTTTCTATCTGTGTTGGGTTTTTTGTTTTGCCTTTTGTCCCTACAGAAATTCCAGGACTGAGTCAATTTTGTAAAAGTCACTTGGATTCCACAAGGACTGAATTTGCAGCCTTGCTAATGTAATTAACGTCTATTAAGTGAGCGCGTGCCCTGAGCAGCTTAATGGGAAAATCTAATAATGTTTCCTATTGGAATGTTCCCTGTTAAATCGTCAAAGTGCTTTAGTGTATGTTTTCTGTAGGCAGCACTGTATAATGGGAATGTTACACAAATTAGTATTAGGCCCTTGGTGAAACGGGATCTTTTATTTAATTTGATTTTACAGCCAGGATGCAGAGTGATTGCTGCCTTGGCCTCGCCAGCATGTGGCCAGGCAGAATTAGGTTTTGCTGGGATCACCTTTGGAATGACTCCTCCACAGCCCTCGCCTACGGAGTGGCTGGGGTTCCCTTTTACCTGACCTGTAAATGGCATTAATAATGTCCTTGTGGAGCCGTAGCATGGCAGAATGGGCTCCATAAAAACAGGAATCCTGTGGCTGACCAGTGTTGTGTTTTATTTTTTTAAGGTGGGTAATAAAAGAAGAAAATGGAAAGCTCGTGCCTTTGGTTTTGTTTGGGAGCAGAGGTGCAGGTGTTTGAATAAAGCCCCCCTTGTTCTTTGGGTGCCGCTGCTGCCCCATTTGCTGGAGCCCCATTGGGTTTACTCGGGCTTAGCGGTGGTTAATGGATCAGGAACAGTCAGACCCTCATGCCAAGTGCTGTCCATGTCCTGGGATTGCAGAGAGAGCAGCTGGATCTCCCACTGGGAAGGGACAGAGGCCCAGGAGAGCACAGCCACTGCTCTGCTCGTGGGGTGCCAGCCGTGAGTGCCCACAGCTGGGCAATGTCTCCATCACCCCTGTTTCACTCCTGGGAGAACCGAGTAGTGAGGAGGGCAATGCTCCCATCCCCTTGAACTTGGGGAAGGGGTGAAATCCCAGAGGAGCTGCTTCTCTTCTCAGTAACTGCACAGTAACCTTGGTCAGCCAGCAGTAAGCGCCCACATTAACCTCTTCCCTCCCAAATCAGAGTGGCAAATGTTCATGCCACATGAGGGAGATGCTGGGTTGGCTCAGTCTGGGGTGGTGCTGCTCCGAGAATTCAGTCTCAGCAAAATATTAACTGAAAAGTCAGAATTCTTCCTCTTTTAGTTGTTTCTCTTCTGGAGAGGGGGAGGGATGAACATCCCCCTGGATCTGAGGGGAAAAAGGAGGGCAATTTGTTAAGAAACTCTCTGAGATGGGCAGCGTATCTGCAGTTAATATGTAAGAGAAGGATTTGCCTCTCTCTTCAGGCTGCTGCTTTAACTCACCCCAGGAGGAAACCACCAGGCCAGGGGTTCTTTAATTTTTCATCAGGCAAAGCTGTTTCCTTCCCCAGCAAGGAGAATTTCTTCTTCAGAGCAGACTGATTAATTCTGTCCTATGTGCCATCTTGTACTTGGGGCTTGCAGTGCAGCTCCTGCAGCCCCTTCTGCAGCATCAGGCACTTCTCAGGTGCGCCTGAAGTCGAGATCTCCTCCAGGAGCAGCTCCGGGTGTAAATGGGGCTGTTTGTGCTGCAAGAATAGCAAATTATGGAAGACTTTGCTGAGCAGCCCCCTTGAGCTCAGCCTCCCTTGGAGCAGCAACGTGCCTGTCAGCAGCTAACCCTGGGCTGCCCAGCCAGTGTCCAGGTGTCCCTGAGCTTGAAATAGATGGGTTTGGTTTGGATTTAACGGCAATTTCCCTCAAAGCAGTGGCCCAGCAAGTCACACATAAATTTGAGCAAGATGGTCTAGTGGAAGGTGTCCCTGCCCATGGCAGGGAGTTGGATTGAGGTGGTCGTTAAGGTCCCTTCCAACCCAAACCATTCTGGGATTCTGTGTCTGAGGCTCACTGGGACTCTCTGTCTTCCAGAAAAGAACCATGAGCATGGCAGGAGCTTCCCTGGGTACAAATCTTCTCCCAAACACTGAGATGCTAAAATGAAACTGAGAACTCAGGAGCAGCCCCAGGTTTCCTGGTTCAGTGAACTGTGAGCTGCTGTCCTGATCCAAAAGAAAACAAGAAAACTGGACTTTCCAAAAACATTGACAGAATTCTGACAGAGTTTTCCTGCTGGCTTTCAATGTCATTTAAGCAAAGCTAGAGCTGAATTGATAGTGCTGGTATACAAGGGCTGGGGAACAGGGAGGGAGGATAGCAAAGGGAAATAATTTGGGCAGTTCTTGATGGAAAATGATTTTAACAACGACAAACCCATTCTGTCTGCTTGTAAAACAATGAACTTTAAATCCTTGTGTCCTCTAAGTGAAAAGCCCCAAGGCAGGGACAACTTTGACCAAAATCAATAAGCAGGGAAACCTACACTTCTTGTATGTTCCCATTACCAGTTGCAAGAACCTGTGAGTGTCTTCATAGATTTCTGCTGCTGTAAAGGAAAAACAGAGTTGTTGGTTCCTCATACTGATGAGTCTGTAAAACCTTTGCTTGGCTTTTTTTGGGTTAGTTTTGTTTTTTTGTTTAATGTTGTTGGGTTTTTCTTTTATTTTTATTTCCCCGTGAATATTAAAGCAGTTATCAGGAGTTGGCTGGGTTCACTTTCACTTTGAATTAGATAAACTGAGGCAAATATGGGGCTGTACCTTGCCCAAGATCATAAAATGGATAAATGACAACATTTGGGGTAGAACCCAATTTTTTCCTGGTTCAAGCTGGCTATGCAGAGACTCAAGAGGGTTTCCCTGTAAGCAGGTCAGGACCATTTCCCTCACCTGTGAGCCAAGCTCTCTCCTAGCAGCAGGGCCATACACCCCACTTTGTACCATTTAACTACTGATTTATGTCTTCACTGGAAGCCCTTACACACAGGCAGATCTGGCAGTAATGGTACCTGATAAAATCCTTCAAATTTCTTGGTTTGGTAACTGATGTCAGCAGTTTCATGCCTGCATGGAGCATCAGCATGAACCATGTGGAAATGATTGATGAGATATTGGGTCCATGTCAGAAGAAGGGGCAAGAGCTGCTTTCTTTTGAAGTATTTGGCTTTTATTTGCTACCTGTAACTGCAAACAGTCATATTGGGACTTCTCTGGCCAGGAACCATTTGGTTTAGGTGCAGCATAGAGAGAGACCTTTTCTCACGCCTGTGGTGTTGCTGTCTTGGGTCCTCACCACGTTATGCTTCTCTTGGTTGAATATTGCTGCTCAGCTAAATTTAAATTAATTTCTGTCTTATGGGACATTGTACTCCCTGAGAGAAAGTCTTAGTGAGAGCTGGGCGAAACAGGGATGTGGGTCCAAGGACAGTGCTGTGGCAGTGTGTGTGTGTGTGTGTGTGTGTGTGTGTGTGTGTGTGTGTCCTCACTGGTGTCATCTGGGCCAACTTGTGCTGGCCTCACGTCTCCTGAAGGCATGAGACGGCTACAGAAGCATGACCTCTGTGAGACCTTGGAATCAATTCCACGCATTTGAGAGAAAAACATTGCTGTTCAGAAGGAGAAGTAATAGAAGCTGCTGTCTGGGGCGGTGGGACACAATGTCCCAGCCACATCCTGGCCATGGCACGTGTTGTGGCCCGGGGTCAGGCTCTCCAAGGAGATTCTGGTGGTATTCGTCCTTGTAGAGCTGGCAGCTGAACTTTCTGATGCAGGGTTTGGAAGCTTCCATGGTTTGAATCCTCCCGTGATCTGGGGCCATGAAGCTAAACACAGAGGAGTGAGAAAAGGGGATAGAAGGTGGAAAAGGAGAGACAAAGTAGAACATGGTGCTAGGTTTTGTCTTCAGCCAAACCCCAATCTGTGTGTGCTGTTTGACTTTGTCAGATGCTCTTGTCACAAAGACTGTTTTCTGCAGGGACAGTGTCTGGGTGATGCTGATACGAGCAGGAGTTTGGGATTTGTGATGGGCTATCTGGTTTGAATCAAATAAAGAATCACTCTGAATCCCTGCCCAAAGCACAAATGAAGCCTGCAGCATGTTAACAAGATGAGAAAGTCTGGCCAACTCACTTAATCTATTCCAGGCTCCTCTTGGCTTCCAGGTGTTCATCCTGGATCACAAGCCAAAACATCCTGGGAGAGGCTCTTGCTGTCATATTTCCAGCCCATCTGACAAGGCTCTTGCCTCCGAGCCGGCATGCTGCTGCAAGATCCCCACTCTGCCCTAGCCAGGGATGTCAGCTTAGGGCTTCAAGGCCAGATCCAAACTGCAAATAGAAAAATAGAGGTTTTGTCAGCTAAATGCCTCACCAGCTGTATGCTTTTGACCTCAGAGCTCCCCTTTGGGACGTGTGCTTTTTCCACAGATGGGCAACTTATTTTCTTGTCCTGAGTCCTATCAATCCTCATGGCACTTTTCTCTATTTTAAAGGGTGTGCAAGAAACTGGACAATGCCGGTTCATCCAAAGCTCACTTCTGTGCCCAGACAAATCTACCTGACAGCCACATGCTACCTTGCTGACAAAACCATGCTAGGACATCTTGACTGTGCCTAGGCTTCCAGGTGGGCTTAAGGAAGAAAGGAGAGCCCCGTGCTAATGTGGGAATGGGTTTGGGGCTGGTGATGGTCATGCTCTTCATACTACATTCACAATTCACAGACTTGGACTTCCTTGTTCTTCCTTGGCTCTCTGGGCTCTGACTTGCTTTGCAAAGAGCAGTGTAGTTTTTGGCAGGGCTCAGTAGCCCATGCTGGAGGGAAAAAGCCCCTGAGCTGTGCCCATGACCAGCCTTCTCTGAGGAACCTGGTGAGTGAGGGGGGAGCAGAGGAAGCAAGAAAGGGGAAAGAGTCATCTCTGTTGGTTTTCCCAAGCACTTGATGGGGGTTGGACTGCCCTGACAAGGCTAAAACTCAACCCAAGGGACTTTGCCACAAACTCCTGGCTTTTCCATAGTTAAATAGAAGATGCCTCAGACTGACTTTTCAGTGTTTCTCTGAATTATCTGTGTGTTCTCCTACCAAACATTACAAGTACTTGCAATATTTTTTCCCCCAAAGAGCTGAATCTAGTCACTTTTTTCCTCTAGGCTTCAGAGGAAACGGAAAGGTACTTAACTTATGTTTTATTCATTGCAGTCACTATCTCTTGTTAATTTACTTACATTATTTACAGAATTTTAAAGTATTTTGTGTGTCAGGCAGCATCCCAGGCCCTATAAAATGCTAATTTTCAAACTGTATCAGAGGCAAACATCTTTTCTGGGCCTCTAGGTAGACAAAGGGTCATCCCCATTCTTAATTTATTTTTTATGATTCTATATTTAAATGCAATAAAGCCTGCTTGAATGGCAGATCTCAGGCAGCCCACTTCTCTGTGTGGTAAAATTTTATGAAGATCCATTGTGGTTGTGCTACTGGTACAATAAATTTAATTTTTGATCTAGTGCCCTTAATTACTAAGGATGACTGAACCTGGTTTAAGTACAGGAATAACTATCTTGGATCTTTGCCCTCAATGGGAACGAACATAAGGTTCCGAAAGTTCAAGTAACTTTCTGAAAAGAAACGGAGTTTTATTTTCACAGTTGCTTCTTTGCACTTCCTGATTCCAGGGAGAGAGGAAGTGGGGGAAAACTCAAACCCCAGAAGGGTCTTAATGTTTTAGGTTTTAATCTCATGTCTGTGAGCTCTCTGCAAATTGAGCCAGTTCCCAGCCTTGGGGTGTTGGAATCTTTCAAAGTGCTGGGGCAGTTGACACCATAAAACTGGGCAACACATGAAGATTTAGGGACATTTTAAGATAGTCTAAATCACTGTGACATGCCTGAACCGTGTGTTTCCTACTGCTCAGTTGATTCTCAAGGTTTAAAGCCTAGCAATAGGAAACACGAGAGAGTAGATTCTAGTGGCTTTTGTCCTGGCAGAGTAAGG
The DNA here is from genome assembly GCA_013397055.1 of Pachycephala philippinensis. Taxonomy (NCBI): domain Eukaryota; kingdom Metazoa; phylum Chordata; class Aves; order Passeriformes; genus Pachycephala; species Pachycephala philippinensis. The sequence goes on along the minus strand of VWZT01005543.1, from coordinate 180,500 downwards.
CCAGAGGTGTGTGGTCACCACAGCACATCCTATGAGTGTCTCTTGGTCACAGTGGCTGTCACCACTGGTGTCTGCTGTACTTCTCCAGGTGTCCCTGAGGTGTTCCCATGCTCTTCTGCCCAGCTAAGAGGACATGGTGGTCCCACTGTGACGGGGAGCACAGCTTATCCAGGCCTCTCCTGATAGCTCTGGAGAAATCTTAGGTGAAAATGAGACATTTTGGTGTCAAGCATCACATTCCTGCTTGCTGAATGTGGGAACAAACAGCCCCGCAGGTCTGGAGCTGCTCCAGGAGAAGGGAGGCTGAGGCTGTGGTGCAAAGGAAATGAACAGTCAGGTTGGTGCAGGGTCAGGAATGATCCTGGGAGTGGCCAGGGCTGGATGGGCACTGGAGCACCCTCCAGCTCTCCCTTGCAGACACAGCCCTGGGCTCCTGCCGTGGTTTACAAGACATACAATTTCTCCTTGGCTCCTCCTGAGGTCTGCCTGAACCAGGATGCCTCTTCTCCATCTGTTCAGCCTCCAGCAGTGCTGGTGTGCCATGGCAGCGGCTCGTCCATTCCCTATGGAGAGGTCACATCATGATAAGTAAAGTGACCTAATCTCAAAATTAATGCAAAGTTGGCATTGAATGCTCTGACATAGTGTCTCTGATCAAAACATGCTGACAGACTTGAAGACTGCCAAATTTGAGCCTTGTAGCCACCCTGAGAAGCATTGCAGGGTTATCACACATTGTCATCACAATTATTTTTCTGTGCTTGGAGTTTCAAGAAAGTTTCAAGATTTTCTAGTGAATGTATCATGGAATTTAATGTACAGTGGTGCTGTGAGTGCGTCCTCCATTCAGTGCAAGGTACAGGGCTTCACTGGGCAGGTGATCCTGCTTGAGGTGGAGCACTGCAACCTGCAGCCTGAGCTCAGGCAGCCTCTGGATCACCTTCAACGCTCACTTCTTGGAGGCCAAAGCCAAGTTGCCATCACCTCACAATACAGATATTGCTTCATCTGTAAAAGGAGCTCAGTGACACAAACAGTGTGAATAATGGTGTCAGCAGAAGGGGACGTGGCCCTGCTGTGACACTCGTGGTATGTGATATTGTGATGTGAAAGGCTTGGCCCCAAAATAGCACCAGGGCATCCTGTGGGTGTGAGCAGCTGCTCGTGGCGATCTCAGTGGCACAGCTCTGCCAGCAGCCAGGCAGAGCTGGTTTGGAACCCGGTCTGTCCCATCCCAGTCACAACCACCTTTCCAGCCCAGCTTCTTCCTTTCATAGCACTTTTTTCAGTCCTGAGGTTGTTTTAGGTGGAACAGGTAAAGTTCTCATGAGGCTGGTTGAAGCTCCAACACAGGTTTTTGGAGGAAGCAGCTGTGATGTTTCCAACTGTTATGATACCTCTTTTGGAAATATGACAGATACTTTTTTTGGAAATGACTGGGAAACCTTGGAGCTTTTCTGATGCTGGAAGCCAGGGAGGTCTTGTGTGGCTGTTACATTCTTCCAGTACCCACTATGAACAGAAACACCTAAAGAAACACTGTCCAGTAGACACTGTGGTCCTGACCACCATCTCCAAAAGAGCACAAAATCCTTCTGTAACTTTGAAGTTCACTAGTCCATGTGTCCATGACAGACACTCACAGGACAAGCTGTTCCATTCTGCTGGACTCTAAGATGGGCTGGGTGACGTGCAAGGCCGTGCAAGACTGAGGAGTCTGCTAACCACCCCTAGCTCAGGTTTTGGGTTGTGTCCTTGATGTTAGACTTTGTTTTGGCAGGGGGTCTTTTCTAAGTTAGCAACCTGCACACATGGCATTATGCTGCTCAAGATTTCCTTGTGTGTGCACTGTAGCCAGAAGGAATACACTTAACATACAAAAGCTGTCATTCACTGAGGAAAAAAAATCGCATTTACAAGCTTGTTTGAAAGATTTCCTCCCCCTTTCATCTTAACCAAGAAATTGGCATGTTAATAAATGCAAGCCCCAAGAATCTGAATGCTGCTCAGACACTGTGAACGGGTTTCTCTGCAGCAGTGTGAGGCTCCCTGGGAGCCCGGGTGCTGCTCACCCAGCCCAAGAGCACACCCTGCTCCGGAGCTGGTCCTGCCACCTCCACTCAAGGCAGGAACACAGTCCTGGCTTAGGATGTGTTAGATTTATCTGCAAAGCAGAGCTGATGTTAAATGAACTTTGATAGGAATTAAGAATATGATAATTTTTCAAGTTATTCTGTATGAAGTCCTTATGAAATGGGGAAAGGCATCAAAAGTTGCCCATTGGAGATCACTGGCAGCTAAATTTGTTTCTCTTCCATCCACAATCTTGTCACCATCTTTCTCTGTGTTCCAGTGAGCCCATGGATCTATGTCACCTTCTTTTCACCATCAGTAAGACCACCAATTCCTCCAAGCATTCTCTTCAAGCTGACTCGAATATGCATTGCCAAATATTTTTCCTTTTCCCAGACCTTGATCTGTCTCACTATGAGGGAGAAAATCCTTCCTGACAGTTTCATAAATACACACTGTGTGGCATTTACCAACATTAGTTAAATCTAAATAAATAAATCCATCCATTCCCAAAAGAACCTGTTTGTCCTGTGATGTCAAAGCCTGGCCTTGGTGACATCATTAATCATCACAGGAATTGCTGTGATGCCCCAGGAAATGACTGGCTAAAGAAGTCAGGAGCCATTTACTGAATGGAGGAAGAAAAAGATTCTCTTCAGATAAGAGCATGGGAAAAGGAAGGATGGAAATTTAAGATAGGTTAAAGGATCTTTTAATGTGCAGAATGTAATATTTCCCTGTGTGTGGCAGAGATGAATTCTTTTTTTGCAAGGTAAAGAACCTCTGAGGAAATACCTCCTAAATAGGCTGATGTATCCAGGTACAATAGGAAGAGAATGCTATAATTATGAATCTTTGTACCTGGAGATAAATGAAAGCCACTCTTTCTCTGAGGCCTACACTGGAATGCTTCCTGATCCCAGAAACCTCCTTTATGCACATGGAAATTAAGATATTCCAAGCTGGATCTCCCATCTGATCATTTCCAGTGCACTTGCTGCAGTGTATTACACATCCAGGATGTAATTTGCTTTAGTGAAATTGTCATTTTTATTCCTAAATAGCTGGTGACCACTGGGCTAAAGACAGCTCTCCAAAAGTGACCTTGAAGATCACACACCATTACTGACGCCTTGTTTAAATTGCAGAGAAATGCTGGGGCTGCATAATAAGATGTTGACTGTCAGGCTGAGCAAGCAAACTGAGGTGAAGATGATGTTAGGAAGAGCTGCTGCTTTGACATCTCCGCCTGCACTGTTCAAAATGCTTTTCTTGATTCTCTGTTCATCCACTATCTTTCCTCTGCAAACTTCCTGGAGATAAGTTTTTGCTCTTCTTGGACAAATATTTTTCAGAATAAACAGGGAGGCAGAGGGAAAGTGTTTGTTTTATACCTTGGTGAAGCGATAAAAAAAAAAAAATCTCCATGTTCTGCAGCCCTTGAACCATTGTTCCTTTGTGTTTTTGGCAGAAATGTTTGGGCTTTATTGATTTCTTGTGAAATGAAATGTTAACAAATGTGTAGCAACAATGGAAGTTGTTTCCTTCTCTTTCTTGTGAATTTTCTGAGCCTGGAGGATTTTTTGACCTTTATTCCCTAAGCTCCTGGTTGGAAATTGAATGAAGTTCATGGGAAAACTCAGTGTAAAAATTAGTGGTGTGTTCAGCTGGCTTCTCCCTCCCTGTAGTGTCTGTGTCACACGAACCTGCCTGTCATGTCAAAAATAACAATTTAATATCCACAAAACTTTGGACATGAGGCAGCATAAAAAAAAAGGTTGCCAACTTTTTTATTATTATTATTTCAAAATTTATTAATAAATATTCTGTTGGAGGGGGAAGCTCCTTGACAAGTTAATCTCATTCCTGGCTTAGCCCTGGGTTTTCTGCAGTGCTGTGAGCCCATACAAGCTTTGCAGTGCCCTGCAAGCTGAGGCAGCTGCTGACAACAGCCTGGGAGCAAAGCTGGTCCCACACCGTGCTCCAGAGGTGCCAGCAGCTGTGGGGGAGAAAACCTGAACCTTCCTGTGCTATTTTCCATTTCCTAACAGAAAAAAGGTTACCAAGGGGAAATTAATGGGGATCAGCTCCTCCTGGTGCCCACTGAACTGTTGGTTTTAAGCTGCAGATTTTATCTAAATCTCGGCAAGGTGCATCCAACCCCTGTGCTTTGTGTAGCAGCACTCAGCTCCTGAGCTGCCCTGCAGCACTGCTGGATGTTCCCTGCTCTGATGAATCAATCCCATAATATTCCACTCCTCCATGCGTGACCTCCCTGCACTGTAGGGCTGTTTGCAGGGTTATCCAGGTGCACCGCTCTAAGTACAAGCTCCCAACACTCTCTCCCACCTGTAGTTTATAGCTCTCACTGTTCTGGCAGGGAACAAAAGGATCTGACCTTCCTGAGGGCGAGCAGGGAAGTTACTAAATAACCGAGTTCTCCTTTCCCCAAAAGGCTGTAAATTGTGCTGAAATAGTGGTTTCACGATATGCCAGATGAGAAGCTGTTGTCGGCCACGGAGTGATTTTTAATTGAACATGAACCAGAGGAAATGCTTTACCCTGGAAAAGTCCCACCTTCTCTCTCCTGCAGAGCACATGTGTGCTGCCTGCTTTTCTCTCAACCTGATGGAAGCACTGACAGCATCCTGTGGGTCAGGGAGGGTTCTGGTCCACCCCAGGAAAGGACACAGAGATACCATCCAGCTTTCAAAGGGCTGCTGGCATCTCCTTGGAGTGCTCAGGGACAGCTCATGGTCTTTGGACTTGCTGAAGATTTGGACATGTGCTGGGGTCAGGGAGGGCAGTCCTGGAAAGCCCACAGCATCCTGTGGGTTTGGGTTGCTTGCTTTGTTTTGGGGACAGCCTGGAAGGGGCATTGAGCAACCTGGCGTAGCGGGAGGTGTCCCCACCCATGGCAGGGAGTGGGAACAAGGGGCTCTTGCAGGTCCCTTCAAACTCAAACTTTTCTGGGATTGTGTGGCAGGTCCACTGTGCCAGAGGGAAGAGGAAAAATAGAGGAAATGGCTCTGCTGTGTTGAGAAAACCTTCATTAATGGTGGCAAAACAATGTCCCAAAGCCAGAAGGTGCATGAACTGGATTTGTGCCACCTGTCCTCCAGCTGCAGCTTATATTTCTGAAGAAGACAAGACAACAAGTGCCACAGGACACTTCTCTTTTTACCTATGCAACTTTTATTGAACACCCTAAAAATATTCCTTTCTTTAGAATTTAATCCTTCAAAAATGGCTCTTACACACTTTTTCTCCTCCTCTTGGTTATTTTTTTCCATGCTTTGACATTATTAAGTGAGGGACATTACTGAGCTCCAAAATGTGGAAGAAATGCTTCAGAGCCAAAATGTTCTGCTGGGAAAAAAAAGTATTTCCACGGCTCCTCTAAATGCAGCCAACTTGGTTTTCTGTGGCTCCAGTTTTATAGGAGAGATTTCTGAAGTCCTACCCTGAGGTCACCAACTTGTGGGAAAGTACTTGTGATTTCTCCCTCCCCAGCCAATAAGTATCAGTGCTACTTTTCACACTGTTGCAGAATGATCCTAATTAGGCTTATTAAAGTTAGTTCTATACCAATGTTGTGGCCATGATCCTGCAAACACCTCTGCATATGTACAGACATTATTGATGTTAAGAGCTCCTGCTAAAGCCAGTGAGGCTGTATCCATGCTGAAAACTGGATGTGTTTGTCGGGTTGTCAGGGATGGTGAGAACAAAAGCTATGGCCAGATATTCACTGCCTTTCGTTGTAAGAGAAGACTTTCTGATCACTGCTGAAATATTTAAGTTTGGTTGTCTAGAGATGGAAGCAAGAGTTTTACATAAAATAAGACCTGAACCAATAACTTCCTCAAATTAAAGCAGAATCCTGAGGGTTCTTTTTTTTTTTTTCCCTGTCAAGGAAAAGATGAATTTAACATTTTTATACCCTGTTATTGTGACTGAGCACTATACTGGTCTCTTCATTCCTCCCTACCAAGCACTGCCACTGCTGCACCAGTTGCAGTTTCCTCATGAGCTTCTTCCTCTCCAGGGCAGTTTCCCAGCACATGCAGGAGCAGCACTGCTCCCAGGGAGCCCCCAAGCCCTGGGAAGGCTGGCTCATGCCTCATGCAGCTTTACCACCCAGAAATGTTGTTCCTGCCTATCCTGGTACCCCTGAAGTGAGCAGTGGCTGCAGGAGGTGACAAGAGGCTTGAAGCTGTGCCAAGCCTGGGTGCATCCAGCTGACCTGTAGGTAATGCTGGCCTTGCACCCTCCAGGGCTGGATCTCTGTCTTGGCTTGGGATCAGACGTGCCCGGGGATGACAGTAGCCTGTCTCTCACTGATTTCACGCTTCAGTAACACAGAGCACTTTTTTCTCATGCAACTTCTGAGCCTTCTCCTTATCAGGTCTCTGCTGCTGGGTTGTGATTGCCCAGAAAGTCTTCCCAGTGTCTGTCTTCGTTCTTTGGCTAATTGGAGCCCCAGGAAGGAGATGTGCATGGTGGACATGAGTGTGCCCCAGGTTTGATTCGCTGTACCAGCTCCTATTGCGAGCTTCTCAAGCTTCACCACTGCCATGACTCACCGTGTGTTTTCTCCTCTGGGTTATGGTTCATTAAGTCATTAAGTAAACCTATTGTTCCTTAGATAGAGGCTACATGAGAACTTCCCATTGAGTTTCTTTAGAGTTCTTGGTTTTGGTGGTTCTCAGTTATTCAGAAGCCTGGTGTTGAATGTGTTGGAATAGATGGACAGAGTTCAAGTGATTTTGGGGAGAAGTTTTCTTTAGGCTATTCAGGAAGAAGAAAGGACACCACCTAAAGATGTTCCCTGAAAGCATTTCTTCCTTCCCACTAATTTCCCAAGGGCTGAGGGAGTGGGCAGTCTGATTATGCAGAAGAGCCACTACAGGTCAAGGGAAGCCCTCAGCCCTTGCCCGGACCCGGTGGGCAGCTGCATATGAACAGTGGCCCCTCTCACAAATCCATTGCTACCCTTTGCTGTGGAGATCCCTAATTAGACAGGAGCGCTGGAATCTTTCCAACACGTCTCCCCTGCTGGCTGCCCTCCCATTTGGTCATGCTAAACGAGTAGGTAAATAGGCCTTTCATGAAATCTAACACCCGCCCTACCTAATCCCCCCTGCCTTCAAACTGTGGGGCTAATCAGTTGTTTTGACATAACTGGGATCCAAATTCTATAAGGAACATTGCCAAGAAAAGTTCAAATCCAAGACCAAGATTAATGAGAACTTCAAAGAAATTTGCCACCAAATGTTACTAATTTAGTACACCCTCTGTTTGAAACCAATGACCTAATTGGAAACTATATTCTTTAAAAGCCTTTATGTTCCAACTCTTTAGTATTCAGGAGGTGACTTCTGAGATCAGAGTGGGTTTATGTCATTCAGTAGGACAGGACTGTTGATTTCCACTCCCACCTCCCTAAAACTGGGATAAAATATCCTGCATTAGGTGATTGTGCTCTTAATGCACAATAAATAACAGATTTGTAATCAGACAAACAATTTCCTTCTGCTCTCCTATAACTGAGTATAATATTACAAATCCCTTAAAGCTGGTTAGAGAAATGAAAGGTCTGACTGACTTTGCTACTTAACATGTTGCCAAAAAATCAGCACATCAAAAAAACTGTACTTACTGTAAAAATGCACGTTATTGGTAGTGCCTGTGCCTTCCCAGAGTTTCACCAAGGTCTAAATGGCTGTCTGTTCTGCACTTAGCTATGGATTTGGGAAGAAAACCTGAGGAGAAAATCAGATCATTGATACTTTTAGCAAAGATAATCAACCTGCTGTGGAGGTCAGGCATGCTGTCATCAGCTCAAGCACCTCTCTGTGTTTTGTGTTCTTCCTAGTACTCCACAGAGCTCCACACTTTCCTGAGAGGGTCCTGCTGTCACCTGTGATGAGGTTTTTTGTCCTGCATCCAACTGTGCTGATCCTCACCCCTAGTACCAGGACAAAGGAAATTCCTGCTGGAGACCCTGCAGGGTTTTCCCAGCAGATGAACTCGGATAGAATGAGGTCAGGGTGGGACTTGTCTCACCTGCTGCTGCAGATGGGAGTTCTGTGTAAATGTACATTCTAAATCACTGCTTTCTGTGTATTAGGAGGAGGAAAATTTCTCCACCTTGGACACCTACTTTAGCATGAACTGTACCATGCTCTGGCACTGGCTGTTTCTCTGCTCTGACTCTAGGGAGTCTGTGTGACAGCTCAGGGTTGTATCTTCATGCCCTGAGCATCAGTGAGGATCAGAGAATCACAGATTCCCAGAATGGTTTGGGTTGAAAGGGACCTTAAAGCTCATCCACTTCTACCCTCCTGCCATGGGCAGGGACACCTTCCACTAAACCAGCTGGCCTTGAGCACTTCCAGGGATCCAAGGGCAGCCACAGCTTCTCCGGGCACCCTGTGCCAGGGCCTCCCCACCCTCACAGAGAAAAATATCTCAATAGCCCATCTAAACCTACTCTCTGTCAGTGTGAAGCCATTCCCCCTTGTCCTGGCACTCCAGGCCCTTGTAAACAGTCTCTCTCCATCTTTCCTGTTGGTTCCCTTCAGGCACTGGAAGGCCACAATGAGGTCACCCCAAAGCCTTCTCTTCTCCAGGCTGAACAATCCCAGTTCTCTCAGCCTTTCCTCACAGCAGAGCTGCTCCAACCCTCTGGTGAACAGGAAGCAGATATGAAGCAAAGTCTTCTCAAAAAAATCCTCATTGGTTATCTGGGCAGAAAAATAGCTCTGGGAGGACCTGTAGAGAAGATTTTGGTCCATACCCCTGAACAACCATGAAGTGAATTATTTGGGATGTACTTGCAGCTCATTTCAGGCACTAGAGGACCTGGGACACCTAATTTGCCAGCGCCGCATCTCCCATGAAGTCTGTACCATAGTGCTGAGGTGACAAACACTCTGTGGGAGAAGTAATGTCGTATTTTGACATAAAGCCAGGCTTGAGCTTCTTGCCTGCCACTGCACAGGGGGGTGAGAAGCTTCTCTGGAGCCAGGGGACACATCATTCAGACCTGACACACTCTGAGGGTTTTCTAGTAATTTGGACATAAAAGTTAGTTTTTAATGGAGGTTACATGATCTCTCAGGCTAAGAGCTGGTGTTTTCCATTCCTAAATCACAGTGGAATTCCCCCCTTCTGCATAAATTAAACTGCAGAGAGTAGTTATCAGTTTAAAAATAAATAAAGGAATAGCAAAAAAGAAAAGGCTGGAGTTGTTTGGATACATTCAGCCTCTAAGAAAGATTCCTTGTTTTCACATCAGTGATATTTTGCCAATAACAGCTTAGTGAACATCAAGGAAGCTTTTTCTTGGGTTATTTTCAGAAAACAGTTTTAAAAAAATTTAAAAAGCCTAAACCAAATGTGGTCCATTGCTGGCTGAGGAGCTGATTCCTGCTGGGTGTACGTATGGTTGGATACTCCACCTGACGATAATCAGTGAGGTTTGAGCAAGTCCAGCTCAGCTGCATGATTCTCCCCCACCAAAGATGTTTCTGTGCATGTCCAGTGTTACCAAACTCATTTATTAGACATTTATTAATTTACACTCAGTGAGGATCCCTCCCCGCTCCCGGCAGTGCTCAGGGCTGTGTTAGCACTCCTGCATCTGCTGAGGAGAGCTGGATATTGGAGTGATTTCCTCTTCAGGGCTTACAGGCCTTGTGGGGTTCGTGCCACCTCAGGAGTCTGGGCAGAGTTTGAAAGGCTTAAGTGCAGGAGAGACCAAATTTCCCAGAAAAGGGAAATTTGTGTTTTATAAACCCCGCAGTACCCATTTTGCTCACATCCATTTTATGATTATAATTACTTAGATTACTTTTTAGATGAAGAAAAACAATAATGAAAGAGTAACTAAATAAAAAAGCTCAGAGAAAAAGAAGGAAAACACGGTGGTTTCTGTTCAGAAATTTTAACCCTTCAGCAAGAAGAAAGGCTGGATTTTTAGAGGGGAAGGAAAAGGCTGGCTTGTAGCTAAATATATTCCACTATTTCAATCTGCTCTTTTCTTCATTCCTGCCCTTAAAGAAAGGTGAATCTCCCATGCCTTTTCTGTGCTTAAATGAGTTGTGACTCTCCAGATGTCTGCAACAAAATTGGACATTATAAATACATATATATAAAATAAATATTAGATATATGCACACACGATAAATATACACGTATAATGCAGTTCAAGGGAGTTTAGAAGGCAGGTCTGAACCCTGGAAGATTCTTTCTACCTTTACCTCTGTGATGGGCACTAGAAAAAGCTTAACCATGGGGTGTGTGTGCTTCTGGCTGCTCCATCACAGGGCAATTACTGGTGCTCAGAGCTGCTTCTGTGGGGGTTTTGAGGGGAATAAACCCCAGAATTTCCTGTCAATGAGAGGTCTGATTCCCACAGGAATGCCTATTGCAGAGACACCCACTGTGTCCATCCTTGCTGGGGTGCACTGAGAGGGGAACACTGGAGCTCAGCCCAGGAGCAGTGGGATGGAGAAGGGGATGGGGTGCTGCAGCAAATCACGGAGCAGGGATGGATCGTGTTCGCCTGGAGCAGCTGTCTCCAGCCCTGGCCCATCGTGTCTGATTTCTCACTCACTGATGTTCTATATGTGCAGCAGCACCAAATACCTGTGACCCCCTGCCACAGCTCCCTGTTGGGCTCTGTGTCTGAATGAGGCCTCAAACAAGTGATTTTATGGGAACTAGATAAATAATTAAGATTATCATCAGTCTGTTGGTGTTTCAGGCCTCGTTTCAGATTCCAGCAGAGAGATTATAATCCTGTAAATGCTTTGGAGTGTGATAATTTCCAAAATAAGTGAAACCTCAAACCAGGGACTGATGTTTGCTGGAGATCCTGTGTCTTCATAAAGACCTCTCATCCCTTTTCCAGTTCTCTCCGTGGTGGAAGCTGCTCTTCCTCCTTGTAGAATACCGAAAACCCCACAAGAGGAAGCTTGTTCTTTCCAGGGGCTTCCACTGCCCTGGGCTGTGCCTGACTATTTGAGATGCCCAGAGGTCAGAACACCACACGTATTGCCTGAGTTGCCTGGGTCAGGTTTGCTGAATTTTATTGATCTATTCTGGGTGTTTAACCCCAAAAAAGGACACAGCATCCTTTTCTGGATCATGAGCCCCAAGAAGCAAATGCCTTGAACCTTTACACCCACTACAAAGTGCATGGCAGGCTGCAAGGAAAGCAAGCAGATGTATTGGTTTCTCTGCAGTGGCAATCAGGAAGGGAATTAAAATTATGATGTGTTGCCATGGTAATGAAGTCCCAGGATTTGGCTAGGAGGAAAAGTGAGGTTGTAGTGAGTTGCTCATGAATTCCTCAGTAGGCTTTTCAATACTCTGTTTCCTTTAAATGAAATTGGAGAAAGACTTGCAGTTCATAGTGGGGATAAAAATTTTATGAAGCTAAATCTAGGCAGTGTTTTAGTGTCAGTCAGCATTAACCCACAGCATGAACACATAAATAATTGAAATTTCAAATACCCCTGGATTACAGCACCAGCAGCACTTGAGGGCTGGTGTTCCATGGGCGTCCCAGAAGCTCTCCAGCCTCTTCTGCAGCATCCTGGGATGAAAACACCCATTCCTGCATCCTCCCCTGCCCCACCTCTTACAGTATTTCTTCTAGCAGAATAAAACAAGACAAATCCAATAGTTCCTCTGGCTTGGAGCGGGTGAGTTGAGCTGCTCAGGGAAATATTTGCAGCTCTCCTGAAGACCAGGTTTCTCCTCATCAATAGGATCCTGGCTGCTGTCAGCAGGATGGCTGTGGGCTGGAGTTTGTATGTTTGACACCCACTCTGCCCCTGCCAGAGCCCAAAAAGGACAATCCTTAGACAGGCAAACAGAAAAATAAATGCAATTAATAAAAAAATCATAGAAATTTAGCAGAGGGAAGAGATTGCAAAGCACTCCTTTTTTGTGAGGAGGGTTGATACTTAGTTTTGAAAATGAATATTCTATGGAGATTTTTAAAAACTTGAAACGCATTTTTGTTTTTTGGACCAACCATGGCCTTAGTTCTTTCCTTACATCTATGACAAGTCAGGCAGGCTGAAGATAAATTTGGAAAGAGAAAAAATAATGACAAGATCCAAGCTTTGAATATTTTCAGCAAGAATAATACCAAGAAAAAGAAACTGGCCCAAATGTTCTCTCAATTTTATTTTTTTTTTTTCTGATTTTCCCTTCCCATCTCCCTTTTTTTAGAAGAAAATGAGGAAAATAGAGGGTGAAAACAGATCAGTCATCTGCAGGGCAGGACAGAGGGCCAGCGGGAAAAGAAAGGGGGTTGGAAATGGAAAATCACTACGAGGTGATCTGTGGTGAGAATCTTTTGTGTAAATTTTTTATCTCCTGTACACTTCTAAATTTGGTTTGTTTCATTTAAATTAAAAAATCAGAAATGCCCCCATGAACCTGCTTTACTTTTTTTCCGTTATTTAAAATAATATTTCTCAATAACTGCTTAGATAGACTTCCCATTTTCAGTGCAAACTTGAATATCAGAATAAACTTGAACAGTACAAACAGAATCTGTTGTGACAGGCAAATTTACAAGGTGCTGATCCTGGACAGAGATTTTTGAAAACTCTTCCATTTGAAAGGTTTGTCATTCAAATGTTTGCTAAGTCAAAGCTGACAATCATAAATCTCTAGTAGCATGTTCAAGAAACGTGTGTTAATAAATCTGAGGTTGGGATCGCCTCCAATTTCCTGCCAGCAACCATGGTGCAGAAACTAAATAAAATAAACAGGGAGAAGTTAAATCTGAGCAGGACTATAGAGTTATTTAAGAGCAATTTTTACTCAGGCAAAAGTTTTCCAAAACTTTTAATGGCCTTTTGTGATAAAAGCTCCCATTTAGGTAAGTTTCTCTCTAAGGTTTTTTCAAAACAGTAAAATTAAACTGTTAAAACCCCAGAGGTAACAACATGCCACTTCAGCCAAAACAACTAAAGCTTCCAGCTTAAAAACAAACTATATTTTACTGGGAGAATGAAAACTTCCAAAGGAAATATGAACTGCTTCTTCAGAAAAAGTGGGAAATGGGAAGACCCCCCACTTACTGAATGTGTTCTTCCAGCAAAAGCACTCTAAAACAAATTCTCATTTCCGACTGGAAATGCGCACATCTCCTATCAGCTGAAAAACATTGTGTTTAGGCATTAAAAGTAGTTGCTAAAAGATCTTAACCAGAAACAGGAGGTGGATTGATTGGATCAAGGGAAACCTCCGTGGGATGTGTGCTGCTTCCCACTTGCTGGAGTGTTAGGAAGGGTCTGACTGGGGGTGGCAGGTCCCCAGTGCTGGGCTTAGTGAGGAAAATTGATACACAAAGGCAGGTCTCTCACGGCAAGCCTGCAAGTGTCAAATCTTTATTACACTGATGCCAGGGGTGTTCATTTTAATCAGTGCCTGGATGGTCAGATCAGGTCTGTTTGCTCTCTTTTGTGAAATCTCTGCAATTCAGCATTAATGCAGGTCTAATTTTACAGTGTTATTGTTACAGAAGGTAATACATGCCCCAGAATACTGGCAAGGAAATAAACTTTTGAGGTCCATGCCAGTAGTCAGTTCTCTGAACTAGTTAATTTACCAACTGGTAAATGAGATCAAACAAATCTTTGACTTTCAGCTCAAACGGAGCCATCACCCATTTCCATTAAATCCTCCCCGATGTTTTTTAATTATGTTTCTGTTCTTCTCAGTTCTCTGGCAAGAGAACCTCGCTGCAGGGGTGTTCTGGTGAATGGATGAGTCGGTCCAGGCACTACTGGTGAAGGTGGGACTCAGGTGGAGTGGACATCAGGGTGGGTGGTGGTAAGTTCCTGGGGCTGATGGTGATGGTTGCCAGCAGTAAGTGTGAACTCCCTTTTTCTTGTGGGGAGCCTGCATTGAATTAGAACAGACTTGGTCAATGCTTCTTGAAAATGTTCTTCGTCCTGTGCTTACATGTCTTCATTTCCTCTCCAAGTCTGTCCTTATTATAAGAGGAGATACCAAGGTGAATCCAGGCATAACATCATGGACATCCTGTTTCTTCAGAGCCCGCTGTGTGTTTGACTTTGCTAATCTTTCTTTCTCAAGATCAATGAATGCCCATCCTGTTTGCCTTTCTCTGAAGAGAAAATAGATAAAATAGCCTCCCTCCCCACTCTTCCTGGGATTAGGTTCCAGATCTGGGCAGCCCAGCTGTGACAAAGGACAGGTGTGGGTCTGCAGGCCGGAGGGGCACGGGGACATCCCTGCGGGTGCTGCTCTTGAGAGATAAACCATCTCCATGACCAGTCCAGTTAGGAAGGGCCTCTGCTCCCTGTCCTGCTCAGCAGGCTCTAAGTGTTTGGGGAGGAAAATTAGAGGAGGGGGTTGGAAGACATTACTGTTTGGGGGAAGTGTGGATGGGAGAGTAATAGATGTGAGGAAGGGGGAAAAAGACAAGACACTATTCCAAGAGTTGCATTAAGAATGGACAAACTGATAGTGTGCAATGTGAGGCAGGCAGTGTTTCTCATTTTGGTGGTGTGCTTGTTGCCCTAAACCCTCTTATTTCTCAGACTTGGTTGTGTGCAGTCCTGTGCTTGTTGGGAAGGGTCTAGAAAGCAGAGGATGCCCGTGGCTCTGCAGTGTCCCGGGAAAGCCGAGCACAAACCCACTGGATCTGCATGAACTGGCAGAATTACAGCCATAGAGCAACCAGGACAGCCGTGGTCTAACAGGTACAGCCTGCTGCAGATGTGGCTCTGCTCCTTCACTCATCCAGGCTGAGACAAACGCAGCACTGCTTGTTGTGGGCCAGGGAAAAGCCCAGAGCCAAGCTGGGACCAGCTCTTCTTGCAGCTGTGTGGACCAGGATGCTCTCTTGCACTCTAATGCCAAAATTAATCCCCTTTACCTGTGTCAGCACAGAGTCTTGCAACAAGGCTGAGCACAAACCCCATACTGAAAAATTTTGGGGAAATAGGTGGGACTTGGTTTTCCTGCACTGCTGCTTAGTTTATGCGTCACTGTAGATGTCCCTGCTGTAGTATAACACGAACAACGCTGTGAAGACAAAGCCTTCAAAAAAACCCCAAAAATGCAAATTTCCTTGACCAGTTATGTTTGGAGAAAGGCAGAGAAAGCAGAGAGAAACTGCAGAACTTAACCTAGGTTAACTAAACAGACTCTTAAAGTCTGCTTCAACACAAGACTTCTAACATTACTTGCTTGTCATGTCACAGCCAGGGCTAAGAGCCACCACCCTGTGCACAGTTAATCACAGAGCCAGCTGCCCCCAGATGCAGGGGGACATAAAGCTTGTGAGGGAGAAAGGGGGAGCTCTTACTCTGACATCCTTCATGACACAAGAAGAAAAATTAATAAAGGATGGGAAATCTCACATGACAAGGCAGACACCAGTCACTAAACGGAGCTGAAGTGCAAATCCTTCTATAGAACTTCTTATGCCATAAAGTCTGGTGGGGTTTTTCTCCCTCCTTTGTTTTCTCTTTCCTGGCTTTATATAGCAGTGTAAAGGGTAGCCATTAACTTAGTCCTTCAGTTCTTTTGACTCTGCCCAAAATAGGTCCTACCATCTTTTTAATGTATCAGTCTTTATTGGGAATGTGGAACTAAACCATGCATATCCTTGTGCTGTCATTGGCACACCAAAGGCAGATCAATTTAAGCTCTTGCATCATCTCATCCTGCCCTAAATTTTTCTTGCTCTTATTTCTTGGAGAGTGACTTCTTGACCACCACATCCCATTTTTTTCTGTTAATATGGACACTGAGGGGCAGCTCTGGGTCTGCCTTTCTCGACTTGTGTGTTCTTAGTAGTGGAGTCCAGACTTGCCAGATTTGGTCTCTGCTTTTGGACTTAGCTTTGGTGAAACTTCTGCTGTTTCTGCCATATCCCTTTCAGAAGTTCCTCTTGGAAACTAAACCTCCCTGAATGTCTGCACAGCCTCCTTTTCTGGGCATCTCTGCAGGACCTAAATGAAATGCTGGAGGAAATCCAGGCTTTTTTTGGACAGCTTCATGGTTAAAGACAGTTGACAGAGACTTAAGAGTGTTCTTTCCCCAGCTCTGTGTCACTGACCTCCAGCAAACCATTTTATCTTCCTGTTTCCTATCTGTGAGGATGATAGAAATGTTCCCTTTCTTTCTCCCTTTGTCTGTCTTATCTATTTATATTTTAAGGTCTTTGGGGCAAGGACTGTCTCTTGACTGTACAAAGGCTGACAGACAAAGGCATTGACCTTGCTTGGGATCTCTAAGTGTTAATGTGATAACAGTACCAGAACAGTGGATGAGTGCTAAATAGTAGCACAGTCTATTCTGGAAAAGAAAGCAAAGTATTTTCCCTTCCTTCTAATAGCTTTTGAGATGCAACAATTAAGGCATCAAATAGAGAGTACGTACGTGAAAAACTGCACGTTCTACAAAATGCTCTGAAAAAACTGTTTTGTCAAAATTGAGGTTATCTTCTTCAGTTTTCTAGGGGGTTTGGTTGGTTGTTTCTGGGTTTTTTTTTTTTTTTGTTTAAAGCAAAATCCAGCCTCTGAGAAGGCAAACACTTGTAGCTTGCTAAAACTTTTAGGTCTCTTTGGGTATTGAGGACGCTGAGACAGCAGCTTTGTCACTGAAGAAAGCTTTTGGGAGTACATGGCCCACAGCCCCCTAGCCGAACAGTGCAGGTGTGTGCAGCTGGCTCTTA
Source organism: Pachycephala philippinensis (assembly GCA_013397055.1). Lineage (NCBI taxonomy): Eukaryota > Metazoa > Chordata > Aves > Passeriformes > Pachycephala > Pachycephala philippinensis. Next base: position 163,684 of record VWZT01005543.1, on the reverse strand, counting down.
CCTGGCACTGCAGAAATGGCTCAGACCATTTTCAGCCATGTAAATTTGTTTTGGAGTTTACTCCTAGAGGAGGTTTTTCTTCTGTTGCAATGCAGAGAAAAAACTTGCAAATCTTTCTAGAAAAAGGAGTTCTTCCCCTCGAGAAGGAAAATGTCCTCTCATCCCCACAGGTAACCTGTTTTCTCACACAGCCAGGAGAAAAGTGTTAATACACTGCTCATTAGGAATCTAAAATTTCTGCTATCCTCTCCTGCATCCTAATCTAAACACATTTCATCTCTTTCTTATACAGAGATCCAAACAAAAATTAAAATGTTGGTTTTAAAAGTAAGTTCAGCAGGAAATCCAGTTTCTATCTTCAGTGGTAGATGTGGTTTTGACCTCCTAAAATGTGACTTTTTGTGTTAATTTAATACTAAATTCCCATCAGATTAAGCACAATCTGAAGACACAACAGGAGAATGGCAGAGGAGGGGAAGCCAAGCAGCACTTAACGTCATCTTTACTTGTGTTTCCTGCTGAAAGATCAGATCAGGTAGTGAATTATTAATGCTGCAGTCTGGCACAATCCTGGGCGTGCAGCCTGCCAAAACGTAAAAAGTCCATTGCAAAGGCAGGATATTGGATCCCATCGGTGCAAACAGGCGTGCTTCCATGTTTGAAAGTTCACAGTGGGAGAATTCAAATCAACCTCGGAGGTTGGCTGCAGATTAAACTGCTCTATTTTTAATTAGATGCCACGCAAAGGACCTCATGTCAGGAAAAGAGTAACACTAGACCCATGGAAATATCCGTAATAATTGTCCTACAGACTCAGTCATTGTCGGTGGGGTAAAACATTAACATCCTTTTATCGTGCTTAAGCATTTGCTTGGTTTGATTTTTTTTTCTGCAGTCCAACAACTTTAAAGCCTAATGAGTTAAGAATTGCCCAGGATGATAATGGGGCTGCTCAGAGTCTTTAATGATTGGCATGGCTCAGGAAGGGGAGAAACAAAACTGGAGAAGGCTCCCTGGGGAAGGGGGTAAGGCCACAAAGGGTTGAGTGGGCAACGTGGAGAAAAGGGCTATTGCTTTCTCACTATTTCGTGTTTAAAGGAAGACAAACTCTGGCCACAGCTGACTAATTTTGGCTAATTGGAACCTGCCTGGAGGCCTTGCTCCTGTTAGGTCAGGGCAGCATCCACCCCTGGGCTCTCCTCAGAACGTGGTCCATCGACAGCCTGTGACAGCAGTCATGAGATGGCAAATGGGTGGAAAACTATTCCTTGTGGAAGATCATGTTCCACCCATTTGTCTTTGCTGTCCCATAGCTGGGATGGACCAAATTCATGAGCTATCCTGGCTTTTACAGGCTCATGTAGTGACAGGCCGAGGGGGAATTTCACTTTAAATGCTCAATGGATTCACACTGACAGAGAATAGGTTTAGATTGGATATTACGAAAAATTCTTCCCTGTAATTGTGGTGAGGTGCTGGCACAGGGTGCCCAGAGAAGCTGTGGCTGCCCCTGGATCTCTGGCAATGTCCAAGGCCTGGCTGGATGGGGCTTGGGGCAAGCTGGAGGGTGTCTCTGCCCGCAGCAGGGGACAGAACAAGATGCTCTTTAAGGTCCCTTCCAACCCAGGCATTGGATGACTCCTGCTGCAGGGCCAGCAGGTCACTGTGGAGCCTTCCTTCTCTGATGATTAATCAGTTGCCATTCACCCACTGCTCGTTTCCTGCTGAAATCCTCATTAGAAGCTTTCAGCTGATGCTGGTAGGTTTTGGTCCTTGACAGGGGTGGCTCCAGTCCAGGGCTTCACCTTGGGAGTGAAGCTGACTCAAATTGCCTGTTTGCGTTTTTGCTTCCAAACTGTGAGTAGAAGAGCCTTTCTTATGTAACAGCACTTCCATAAATGTGGAATCCTCCTACAAGAGGGTGGAGGCTTGTGTGGGGTCAGCTATGGGGAGAGCTGGCTGCTGGGGATGTGCCTGCCCACTCCTGCAGTGTGAAGATTGGCCTGGTTTGGGGCAGTGATTTTCACTAAAATACATTAATCCTAAAATACATCAGGGAAAAATATAATTTTGATGACATCTCTGCTCAATCACCTTTTCACTGCCAAAAATTTATCACACTGTGCACTTATTTGGTAGAATTCATGTTTCTGGTAAACACAGTGAATTACTTGGACGCATCAAAGTCTGTTATGTGTTGTAATTAGTAACAATAATTAATAATAATATTTTGACTGAGGTGCAGGACAGAGGACGAAGGATTGTTCAAGTATTTCCAATATGAATCTCATGGTAATCTGAGAATTATAGTTAACAAAAAGTTTCAGTCTGTCTTTTAAAAACACTACTAATGTATTAGTTTAGGGGGATTTTGTCATTGTTAGTAGGGTTTTTTTTACTTGTTTTGGTTTTTAAAAGGAAATACCAGATAGACCTGTGAATCTCTCTAACGAACTTTAGATCAAATGCTCTTCTGTGCTCCTTTTTTCATATAACTCAGGAAAAGGGGGAAGCTGTCAGATAGCCTGGGGTGTCAAAAAAGAAGATTTTTAAAAATTCTCTTATTTTTAAGAAGAAAGTGGAAGCAAATGTTTCCACTTGCTGGTATTCAGTACTTTGTGGGATTGGACAGTGATACTAAATCAGAGCTTTTCTTCAAAATAGCCATGAATATGAAGTAAACCTAGAAGAATTTGAATGAGGGATGTAAAACCATTTCAGATATTATTGGTCCCTGCTGTTTCCCTTTTCAGCACTTGGTTTCTGCTACAATGTTGTTGCCCTTTGACATTTGCTAGAACCAGCAAGTGGAGGAAATGACAATGTGGTATTTATTAACCTGCAGTGTGGATGTTAAACAGAGGAGGTTTCCCTGAGAGCGGGATAGAGCTACTCTGTGAGAAGCAGTCCTTTAGCACTTACCTGGATGAAAAATACAATAAAACAAGCTTATGATGAAAATAATTCTTGGCTGCAATGGAGTTGTGATTACAACATATTGCAGCAGTTCTTTAGCCATAACAGTCCTGCCTGGTCTGGGAGTCTGGTCTGCTTTATTCAGAGTTTCAGCTCCAGTCATCTCCCTCCCTTGCAGCTGACAGCTCGTGTGCCAGAGAGGACTGATCCAGCAGCCATCCCACAAGGAATATGATGGCTTTGAAATTGGGTGGTCAATGCCTTGGAAAGCCATTCTGCTTCCCTTTGCGTCAGGATTTAATGTTTCCATCAGACACTGTTCTCATAATAATTTCAGGGGAGGTCAAAGCAGCAAAGTTGAAGGGAGAAATGGTTCTGGCTTGATTAATGCTTTTTAAAATAAAAGAAAGTCTTCACTTTTATTTTGGGAGTTCAGTCAAAGGTCTCATTAAAAACAAAGAAGGTGTGTGCTGCCTTTTGTGTACCAAATCCTTGGATATCCAAGACAAAATGCAACAAACTGGACTTTTCTCCTGTTCCTTCCTCCAAGGATGAGGAGGTCAGAGATAAATATGTTCCCACAGGATAAGCTACAGGACAGGGATGGGGACAGGGTGGAGGAGTACATTCATGTCTCAGCAAGGCAGCAAGGTCCCATCCTGCGGGGGGGTCTCAGTGCCAAATTATCCCCGTGTCTGAGCACCTTCTGGGCAGGATTTAGGCCATAGGATGAACACCTGCCAAGTGTGTCCTCTCGTTCCCCTCCTACTGTGAGGCTTTGAGATTTTGAAGCCATTGCTATTTGCAATTGTATTAAGAAAAGTCAAAGAATTGCATCTTATGCTTGGAGGTACAAGAGCTCCAGGAAATTCTGCTCAGCCAGGATAGATCCAGAATCCCTTAATATAAGGATAGGAGGATCCTGGCCAATGTCAGAGTAGTGTTACGTGAGAGAATGATGCATTTTCTCCTCTTGTCTCACCTTCCCAGCCTGGTGGAGACCTGCAGGGTGCCTGCTGCAGGAGGAAATGGCAGGGAACAGGACTTTGCTTCCTGGTGTTTCTCTTAAAAGACCTCTTCTTCCTACAGAAATTTTTCCTCGGCATGGCTCCCTGGTATCTTGTGGGCAGAGGTGGCACTGCTCATGAGCTGCTGTCCACACTGCTGAGAGTGTGAAATCCCAGAGGGGTTCCTGAGAAACCTCAGCAGTTCCTCTGGGCTTTACAAAGGAATATTGTGCAGAGTCGTGAGTTAATCTGGTTAACAGCAAAGGGAGAAGAGCCTTTTCCACAAAGCATGGAGGTTATTGGAACAGCACCCAGCAGGAATGAAGGGTTCAGCTCTCCAGAAATGCAGCTTGGGTTCCACCCTTTCTCTCAGGACAAAACATTTGTTTTGGTTTGCAGTTTGGTGCATTTATTCACTTTCTCCTCTTAACCTGAATTCTCTTTTCTTTCAAGACTACTTCTGCACACAACATTTAATAAATCTTTAGATTTTTTTTTTTCTGTGAAACCTTCCCTTTTACTGATTATTAGTTTTGTATACAAGTGGAACACAAAAAGTATTTCATATTTCTTGAGTGTGTAGACACTCATGGAATACAAATATATTACCACTGCTTATGACATTGATGTATGTGAGCCCTCAGAAGGAGGAGTGGTCACTTAAAATGAAATTTGAACCATTTCAACTTCCCTTGGGATTCAAAAACATGTCAACCGGCTCTAAAGCTGCCAGTGGTTTGTGACACAGCACTTTTCCTCTCGTTGAAGGGAGTAGAACTGGATGCTCCAGCATTTGTGGGTGGGCATGTCCACAGTGTGCAACCCAGCAGGGAGCTGGGATTGACGAGCAGGATCAAACTCTCTCTGGGACTGGAAATAACTCGGTAGCAGGAGGATCATCCTGTGTCTGGAGGACTTCAAGGTGCTGAGAAAAAAGCAACATTGAGATTAGGAAACTTTACAGCATCTGAGACCTGGACTTGTCCCCTTGAGCTCCTCACTCAGCTCTGAGGCTGCGCCAGCACAGTCCTTGTGGTCCTCTTGGCAGCACATGTGGCCAAATTGCACTTTGACCACTCATCTTTTAAAACTAGTTCCACAATGAAGTAAAATTAATCCTGTGAAGACCATGGTGTACCTGGAGAAGGTGCTGTAATAAAATGGGAATGGAAAAGCTGCTTCCTGTGGCTGTGACTTCAGTTTGGAGATGAGAATGCTGAAATGCAGTATGGGAGAGGTTTGAAAGATGATGAAGGTGGCAAATCAGCAGATTCAAAGGGGAGTTTTGAGAAGTCATGCACAGCAGCTTAATAAATGGACACTAAAATGACTGGGCAGGGATATGATGTCGGAATCCCACGTTCAGCAGCTGGGGGTTGTACAAAGGGAAGGAGCTGCAGGAGTGGTCAGGCTCATGGGCTTTCCCTAAACAGCATCTCCTGCTGCTGCTGTCAGACCAATGACTGTCCGGGGCAAGGGAGTTTGAGCCAACAGAGCATTTTTATGTGATATAAAGCAGCTTTAGAAATTGTGGAGGAGTGAAACAAATCTGTGTTTAGGACCTGTGCTAAAGGCAAAGACTTTGCTGGCAAATCTAGTTTAGCTCAGTCCAAACTCCTTTACTAGAGAGCAGCCCAGAGATGGCAGGTAAATCTCTTTTCCATATGGAAAGCTGGAGGGAAGGGGCAGATGGCAGGCTGGTGTCAAGTGTTTTATACATTTGGAAACATTCAGGTTTTATATTGAATCACAACTTTAATTGGCTGGTTTTTAATCACGTTGAACACTTGGAAAGAAATACCTTTTTATTAGATTGGCTTTTGTAATTCCTCGGCCCTACTTGAAGCAGGGAAACGTGCAACATTGCTTTAGTCTTTCAAATCCACCAGCTCTTCTTACACAGCCAGAAAATCTGTGCTGTGTATTTACTGATTTAGGAGCTGAAGTAGCTAAAAGAGGAAAAGAGCAAAGCAGAGCCTAAAGGTTTGTCATTTATCTGAGGGGACGCACATTTATCTGCTCTCTAGAAGTAGCAGTATTTTAAAAGACTCGAAGCCTGAAATGATTAATCAAACAGAAAGAAAAGGGTATTTCAGAGAGTTTGGCAAGGCATACTTGAGAAACTATGTTTTCCATCCCATTTAAATGTAAATACTCAGAAGCACAGTCCCTTCAAAAGCCCAGCTTTTTTCCTGGGGATCCTTGTTATGTGGTTATTACTCTTTTTCCTGTGATCACAAGCTAGGTAGGGAGTGTTTCTGCCTAAGCATGGCACTAAGAGAATTAAATTAGTGTCATACCACCAGAGACACTATGGCTCAATTTACAAATGATTTGGCTCCTTATCATGAAGGTTTTCATGTTATGTCTCTTTTTGCAGACCCAGCCTTCTGACACCAAAGTGGCAAAATCTGTTTCAGATGTGACGACTGTAAACAGCCTGGAGTCGAAATGATTTCATTTTGTAGACACATTTAAAGAAGAAAAAAGCCTTAGACGGTGCTATGATACTTTCACTCCCCATCCTTGAGCACCCTGTGTGCAGTGATCCCTGAGCACGGGGAAAGCTTGGCCCAGGGTGCTGGTTCAACAGGCTGGGCTTTGGCAGGACCCAGAGTGGCTTTCAGGAAAGCCCAGCTGCTGGCACCTCTGCAGCTCCTCACAGTCTTGGTTTTGGGAGGTGGAAAAGCAGGGACAGGGGGCTCAACATCAGCATTTATGGGCCAGAAAGGCTTGTAGAATGAATGTCACCCCCCTGTGCAATCTTTGTGTAAATTAGCTCGGAGTGAAATCCTGGGTTCCCCAAAACCTTAGGGTCAAATAGGTTATGGAGCACACAGTTCCAGGGAGAATGGAATAGGGACAATTATATCTCTCCTACTGCACCACTGTCTGTGCACCCTAACCTGGGTCTTGGTTTTAGTGGGACTTGCTGAAGCTGATTTGGATTGGTATGAACTTTTTGGGGCATGGAAAGAGGGAAATCATTGCAATGAGTTTGATTTGGTTTTTTTTTTCATATGACCATCTGATCCTGAGTAACCCAGAAAATATTTTGTTGGATTAAAGTTTTCAAGTCTTTTAATTTCTTTCTATAAATAAAGATCGTTCTCACTTCAAAAACGAGGACACCATTTCAGAAGAAAACTGAAGTAGTTTGCTTTGCAAACACCAATAATTTTATTTTATGGATTTTTTTTCCCCCTAAGCAAGATATATTTCAAATATAAACAATTTGAGTTTGCAGAAAAGTGTGCTTTTTGATGGATAATACATTCATGGGGAATGCTTGCCCAGCTCCAGATGGCAAATAACACCTCTGGGAGGTGGCTGGGATGATATACCTTGAAATCACCCCCAGAGCTGGCGAGGGGGAGCTGGGGACATTCAGGGCTGGGGCTCCCCAAGCCCTGGTAACCAGCACTGAGGTTTGACATATGGACAGGGGACCAGAGGGGCCAGATGTGGGCACACGTAATTTACTGCCTTGCCTGGGGAGATGGGCCTAGCAGGGGCTGTGCTCATACAGCAGGGGCCAAACTAAAATCTTTTGTGATGAGAGTCTGAATTTGCTGCCAGGCAGCAGCAGATCCCCATTTTTGCCTCTGGCTCCGAGCTGCTTTTTCCCCCACCACCACTGAATTTTGTAGCTTTTCTACATGTGGGTAGGCTTTACTCCCAAACAGGCTTTTATTTCTCTGGGTAAAAGGCCAAAATTAATACAGTTTTGTAATAATTTACAGTGGCCCAGGGAGGTCTATCATGCCAAAGGCAACAGCATTCACCCACTAAGCAACCTCAAGTGAGACCCTTGTCCCACTGATGGGAATGGCTGTGATCCTGCAGCTTTATGGAGTCGGGTGTTCACCCTACTGCTCCATGAATGGAACTTGGGCTCAGCAAAGGAGGTAATTCTGGGATTAGCAGTGAGACTTTTGGGTGCTCCTTCCTGTACTATTTAGGAAACTTTGTTTTGTAAGTTTCCCAACAACTGTTCTTAGCACAAACACAAGCTTTGTGTTTTATTGCCAGTTGAAATGGTAGTTGGCTCCTTTATTCTTTCTTTTTTCTATTTTTTTCTTTTTCCTTTTTCTTTCTTCTTAGAAAAAATGCAACTGTTAAACTCTGCTTGGTTAGAAATCTTCCTGTGAGCAAAACCCTGAAATTGACTGTATGGTTTTGATCAGGAATAAATTGCATATAAAAAGGCTGGTAATCCAGAGATCTGGGTGATAATCCGAATTCTCTTGTAGGATTTCTGTGCGATATCAGATAAAGCACTTAAGGACTCTCTCCCTCTCTTTCCACGGCTAAGAAACCATGATGGATAATGCTCAGCCCATCCACACAAGGGTTGTGAGGCTTAATTGTATAATGTTTACAAAGCTTCTGGAAATCCTCAGATGTGGACGGGTCCACGGGTGCTCCTGTAGCCGTGTACCTGTACCAGAGCTGTGTCTCTGGGAGGGGGATGCTGGCTAAGTAAGATGTTCCCTCTGAGCTGGCTGCAGCGAGGAGCAGGAGGAGGAGGAGGAGGAGGAGGAGGAGGAGGAGGCCGGGCCTTCGCTGCCACCACGGGGCTGTGAAATTGCAATTTGAGGACTTGTTTCAATGGACTCGTGTTCAGCTTTGTCTGGAGGGCTCTTCCTCCTCTTGTCCTGCCCGGGAGCAGCGTGGGCTGTCTGTCTCTGGAGGGTAATGCTTAGAGGAGAGGTGACACTGGCAGATTCTGTGCCTGGTCCTGCTGTGCCGGCAGGGAGCTCATGTCCATAGTCTCACTTTCACAGCGATGCTGAGTCCTTGCAAACAGAGCTGGGAATGCAATAACAGCAAAACATGCTCCTTTAACCTACGCAGCACCAGCGTGTAAAATAATACCCCAGATAGGTACCCTGGATGCTTTTATAATTTATTCATTCAACAATATCTTTTGATGTAGTTAATGTTGTATTTCCCTGGCCAGGGCTGGCACATGAAGCGTGAGAAATCCTTATGGACAGATTGCTTTGCCTTTCCGAAAACAAACTCGTGTTATCTGCCGAGTGGCCTAAATGAGCTGATTCCTCTGGGATGTGCTGCCAGGCCACAGGGGATGCACTGGCTGGCTACTGGAGTGTGCAGGCTCGCCTTTGACCAGGGAAGGGGTAAAAGAGACCAGCATCCAGGGAATTCTGATCCATTTTATCCAGTCCGGTCAGCACCTGAACTGTTCCTTCTCTCCTCCAGAATTTTAAATTTATGTAAATACCAATAAAAGGGAAAAAAGCATGGTTGATGTCCCCAGTGCACAAGTCTACACCAGCTTGTATCCATGAAAACATTCCCTTTCTCCCACTTCTTTTCCTCACTAAGATATTTCCTTGTACAAAACTTCACTTTTCTCCTTGTTTTATCCTTCTGCCATGTTTTGTGCTGCCTTGGTCCTCCTGCAGCAGTGGAGTGTAGCAGTGAGTGGTTTTCTCCAGTTGAATCTGATGAACTCGATTTCCATGGTTTAGGCCTAATCCTTAAAATGCCGAGCCAGAGGAATCAAAGAGGATGAATGTATGTCAATGGTTTTCTTTTGGAGGGAGATTTTTTATTTTTTACTTTTCACAGCCTGTCCATCCTAGTCCACTGAAGAAACTAGAGGTATTTTTAGACAGAGGGGTCCCTGAAGCTGTATTTTACCCCCAGAGTGAGAACTCCAAGAGTAAGTGTTAATCTCAATCTGATTTCATGTGCAAAACAGCTGCTTGCATCTCTTGTCCTGCATCTGTCTCAGATGGGGCTGGTTTCAACCACTATGGTTAGTGCAGCCAGAAAGTTAATTTAGTGCATATTGGGAAATTCCTCAAACACCATGAGACTTAACACCATTTTTTCCATCAAACCCTTGAAGTTTGTGTTGATATTTAGAGGTGTGAGACTGCAGGGCTGGGGAGTGGAATGTTTCCCTAATTTATTGGAGGGAGTTGATCTGGGGTGTTATCTCCATAGACCAAGCTGTTATTGTTTCACTTACAGGTTAAGTGCAATATAACTCAAAGTCACAAAGCGTTCCCTGTAATGCAAGCCCCATAACACTCTGCTGTGGCTGACACCTGAGGTAAAGAATGTGTATGCCAGCCTCCTTGAATAACTTGCCAGTGTATTCTAATTGGGTTTACACAAGGCCCAAGTTTATTTATAGATGTGCTTTCAAGTGCATTATCCAGTGGTGAGAGTGCTTCTTTGGGAATCGTGAGATGGGAGCTCTTGGGCTGACTTTGCTCCTGCCTCTGCTGTGATTTTGGGTGACTGTTTGATGACAGATGTGCCTGTGGGTCTTTCCTGGGTCTCACAGCCTGAGCAGCTTAGCCTTACCCAGCACAGTCCCCAGTGCAGACAGTGGGAAATGCCAGCAACATAATTAGAGTTACAGAAACCTCAATGTTCCTTCAAGGGAAAGGTCTGAGAAGTCTGGTTATGAGAGAATCACTCTGTCTCAGAAGAGGAAACGAGGGTCAAAAAGCACAGAGCTGTTGCTTTGGAGTTCCCAGGGCTCTGTGCAGGGGAAATTTCCAGGAGGAAAGTGGGGAGCTTGGCAGAAGGGAGAGAGGACCCATCTGGCTCTGTGTGAAAACAAGAGCTTGTTTGGAGAACCTGATAACAGTTCAGTTCAGCACAAGAGCAGGAGTTGTGTCATTTCAGTCCCCCTGACTGACTTCTAGGGGGACAGAATTCAAGCTGAGGTCACTTCTGCGAGTCCCAGGGTGCCCCATCTCAGTCGGTTTTAAGGCACTGGCTGGGTCTCTGTGAGGAAGTGCTGCAGAGAGCAAGCAGCAGTCAATAAAGGGGTGGAGGGCACCAGAACTTGCTGGACATCGGTGTTTCTGCTGCAGCTAATCCATAAAAACCATGGTTATTACAGAGAGGAAGAAAACTGGGCAGGAGGTGGCCTGGAGGAGGCAGCAGACGGGAAAGCAGCAGGAGAAGGAGCAGCCTGAGAGTGTTCGGATGTGCCCAGTGAGGGGCTGCTGCACACGGTCCAGAGTCGGGTACTTATAGCAGTTCAGGGTCCTCTCCAGTGGGTTCACAGTGATTGAGAAACGTTCCTGTGACAAATAGGCACGTCAGGTCCCTAAACAGAGATGTGCTTGGGGGATGGCAGAGGGCAGGGACGGGCGGAGAGGTTATGTACACCTTCCCTCCCTGCTGCCGGCCCAGTCAGCAGCCGCACTGTGCCCCAGTATCACCCGGAGCCTTGAATCCGTCCAACCACCGTGGGGTGGGAGAAGGTCAAGCTCTGACCTCAGGGCTGTTAACCAGGATATCTCGTGCCAGCAGATGAGCAGCAGCGTGACTACATGTACACATGGGTTGTTATTTTCTTCTTCCCTCTCCTCTTCCCTCTCTGCAGGGTGGTTCTGCTTTTTTTTGGAGAAAACCCAAAACCAACCCTGACTTGTTTTCCCATTTTCTGGGCAGCACGGAGCAGGTTTAACACACCCAAAGATGGGTGGGCTTGGGTGTTTCAGGGGCACTTTTGCTCCTGCCTTATACAGCACAATCTCAGCCCCCTTTGTCTTGGGACCCAAAAGCTCTTTTGGAGCTCAGTCCTACCAAAACCCTGCTCTGAGGATATCTGCTAGGCTGAGAGCCAGGCAAGCAAACTGTGGAGACACAAAAAGGAGCCTCAAGATCCTGACTTGCATATAAACCAGATTTTGTTTAAAAAAAAGAAGAAAAAAGCTCAATCCCACTCACAGCTTTTTATGGGGATGGAGGAGGTTATTCAGTAACCTGCATGTTCACAAAGGCACTTTTGTTCCTAATAGGGCCTGAAATGTTACGACCTAATGTGTAACTTCCCCATTTACTCATGTAGCAGCATCGAGGTTACTGTGTAAGGACATGAAATAGCTGCTCCTTGATGACACTGCAGAGCAGCAGCCCCGGCACCTGCTTCGGGAGCAGGGATGTGCCAACCTGGGCATGCAGACAGCAGCTCCTCTGAGCTCGGGCAGGGCACAGTCGTGGCGTCCTCCTCATCAGTGGGGCTGTCTGGCTCTCAAAAACCTGCTCTGTGCACGGGCTGGGACAGAGGAGCTCAGTATCCAAAAAGCTGTGATATGAAGCCACCTGCCCATGCCTGGGAGTTGCCAGCAGATGATAAGTGGGAGCTGGCCTCTCCCTGCAGCCAGAGGTGGTGGCTTGTTCAGAAAAGTGCAAGTTCCTTACACTTGTAAGGTGCTTTATACTTCTAAGCAGTTGGCTTTAAGGAAAGGTGAGGCATCCCCATTAGAAACAGGCTTCCTCCACTATATGGGAAAACAGTCTGGGAAAACTAAAGTGGTCCACTGGAGAAGTGAGTGCAAAACTAATGCTTTATCTCCTTCCCCAGCCCACGCCTGACCCCTCCTTATTACCTGAAGTTGTGACTGTCACTGAAAGAGAGATACTGTTTGTTTTTCTAATCCCAGCAGGGGATTGGTTTGAAGCACAAGGACCAGGAGCCTTCATAATATGAGACCTAGGCAGCGAAACTGCAGCTGATGCTGTTATTCAGCTCAGTAACTGAGTCTTTGAGGAATTATTCTGCATTATTTGCTTCTCTTGTATCGCATGGCAGGAAGCGCCACAGGATAATTACTGACATTAGAAATGCTTCCTTTGGTCTGTTTTGAACATTTCACGTTTCATCTTCCCGGGTGCCCTGTGTCAGAGAAGGGTCCCAGGGGCAGCAGGGTTCTTTTGGGGTGTTACCGTGGAGAGGCCTCCTGGAAAGAGCTGAGAGAGACCTAAAATGCTGGTGACAACAGGGCAAGGATCAGGGAAGGGGGAGACAAGGTGATGCCGTCTGGTCTGTTGCCAGATTTTGTACTTGCTTGTATTTTACTGATAATGTCTAAAAATAGACACAGCTTTTCTCACCTTTATGGGGAAAATTAACTTTGTTAAAGAAGGTGAACCGGGAAATGAAATGGGGCAGGAGGGCACAAAACTGCAGAAAAATTGATTTTGGGACCTTTGTTTTCTTTCTTTTCCTGGATGTACTTTCAGTGCCTTTTATCAGGATGCCCCATCCCTGAAAGTGTCCAAGGCCAGGCTGGACAGGGCTTGGAGCAGCCTGGCCTAGTGGATGGTGTCCCTGCCCACAGCAGGAGGTGGAACTGGATGAGCTTTAAAATCCTTTCCTCTAACTGTTCTGTGATTCTATGATCATTTTATTTTATCAAATCCAAGTTCAGAGGGAAAGCAAATTTTCTTAGGTAATTTCTACTCCTGCCCAAGGACCTGTCAAGGACCTCTGGGGCACCATCTGCGGTGTGTGGCCCGGCAGTGCCTGTCCATTCTGTGCCCCCAGGAGTCCAGAGAGGTGTCATCAATGCCACAAAGTCTGCTCATCCCTAAGGCAAATTCCTGAATAGCAGCAAGCATCAACTCACCCCCAGGTGCAAAGTACAGCCAGAGGGACGAGGTGGACATCCCCTTCCCGGCAGCAGCAGTAGTGCTTTTCCAGTCACACATCCATGGATTTACTTCATATGGGCACTCCTGACCTTGTTTACTCTTTCCTTTATCTGCCTGGCCTTTCCGCAAATATTATTGCATTTTTCAGAATAGACCAATTAAGTGGCCAGAGCCCTTAATGAAAACCTTGACTTTCCTTTAACCTTCCTGAGGAATTGCTCATTAGTGGGAAATGTTGCTGCTGGTTTGTACACAAGGGCAGAGAATTCTCCAAACCCATGTCCAGGTGGGATGGTGCCAGCTCCCAGCAGTAGGAATCCCAGTTGTCCCATTCTTATGGATGCTGATAGCTTAGAAATGGCAAAAATAGACCTTTGGTGCCCTGCCAATGATGTGCACCTGCAAGATCTTTTGAAAGAAACAGCTCAAATGAGTGATTTGCAGAATGATGGCATCTCTGGCTTCAGGTCTTTAGCTGTAAAGGGATCCCACTGATGCACAGGGAGGGGAAAAACTATTTTGCTTCTCCCTGTTCTTCCTCCTTTGCACCTCAGTGTGAAAATGGGTCATTTTGTCCTGTGCCAAAAGCAAAATGATAAGAAAAGCTTTTTTTTTTTTTTTTTTGCTGCCTAATTTTAGACTCTTGACTGCTTTGAAATGCTGGACTCCTAACAGAGAGCACAAGTTTTCTTTCCTCACTGCATCTCCAGCTGCTCTGATTTCTCATGCAGGCAGAGGACTCCTGCTCTCTACTCCCTCCCCCAAAAAAAGAATTAAACCCCACATATGCATATTTCACCACAGTGTCCAAGCACCTCTGTGAAGTTGCTGAAATACTTCTGACAGAGAACTGTTCGCAGTAGTGAATTTTTAAAATGAAGCTTCTTTAAAAAAAAAAATCATTAATCCTTGAGAAAATATTTCTCATCTTCTAATTTGTATTGATATCATTTGGAAACAAATAGTTTAGCGAAGCTAATAGAGACAGATCTTGGAATAATTAGAATCAATGCAAGTGAAACGCAGTTTCTCAAGGCTGATGTTTTCCCTTCCTTTCTCTCCTTAAGCTCCACACAGCAATTGTTCCAGTGGGAAACAGGTGGAAGGAAAATTGAGTTTTCATTGCATTCATTTCTAATTATTGCTTTTTATCTCTAATGTGCATGGAATGCTTAATCTTTGAACTAAAATGTCAAAACATATTTGCTAAAGAGATCAAATTAAAATAATCCCTCTCCCTATTTCTTCCAGCATAGTAATTGCTCTGTTTTATTTATATATCATGGACAGATTACCATTTAATCACTCTTGTTGTATTCGTATCCCAAATGACCATGCCCTGGCTAGGAGAGGATGCAGTGGCAGTAGGTGTGTTCCAGCTCTGGGGTTGGTGATGTCCTCCTGTACCTGCAGTGGTGACTGAGTGACACCGGGCCAGGTTACCTGTGAGGAGGTATCAGAATCACAGAATGGTTTGGGTTGGAAGGGACCTCAAAGATCATCTCCTTCCACCCGCTGCCATGGGCAGGGACACCTTCCACTATCCTGGGTTTCTGCAAGCCCCAATGTCCAACCTGGCCTTGGACACTTAGAGGGATGGGGCAGCCACAGCTTCTCTGGGCCCCCTGGGCCAGGGCCTCACCAGCTTCAAAGGGAAAACTCTTTTCCTAATTTCTCATCTAATCCTGATCTCCATCAGTGTGAAGCCATTCCCCCTTGTCTTGGCACTCCAGGCCCTTGTAATGGAGACTTCATCTCTCATCTCTTCATCTTTCCTCTTGGTTCCCTTCAGGCACTGGAAGGCCATAATTAGCTCACCCCAAAGCTTCTCTTCTCCAGGCTGAACAATCCCAATCCTCTCAGCCTTTCCTCCCAGCAGAGCTGCTCCATCCCTCTGCTCATCCTGGTGCTTTCTCTGGGCTCTCTGCAGCGGCTCCAGGTCCCTCCTGTGCTGGGGCAGGGCTGGGGCAGCTCTGCAGTGGGGGTCTCCTGAGATCAAGATACTCTCTTGTACTGAGGGATGGAACCAACACCCATACGTGTTAACCTCTGCAGCCTGTTTCATTTGCGTTCATGTCTGGGATCTTGGTTCAAATTTTATGGTAATAAACCAAAGTCAAATCTAGATGTGGTCTTGAGCTGGGCCTTGGTTAGACCAAATTTAGGGACAAGTGTCTGGATGGGCAACCTGGTTTAGCAGAAGGTGGAAGGAGATGAGCTCTAAGGTCCCTTTGAACCCAACCCATCCTCTGAGGGCACAGTGCTTAAACGTGGTTCTAGTGAAGGGTGGAGGTTTGAGAGGTTTGTCTGTAAGACAGACACAGTCCTGGCCTGACCATGTGCCCTTCCCAAGAGCCTAGAGGCAGGACATAGCTGTAGAAATCAAAATATTTTTCCATGCAAGATGATGGCTGTGTCAAGGGGTAGTAGATCTCCTTTGATCTTTATTTTCTATCTGTAGATGTAAAGAGCCCCTTTTCCATTTCAGTTTCCTGGAACTTTTTGGGTTTTCCTTTCTACATCCCTGACCTGGAACTTTGAGGCTGCATTTGGGAAGTCTCCTAGGTGTTTCTCTGAAATTATTTGTTTTCTCTTGCCTGATCTAGCCCAAGAGGGAGCATTTGGTCAGTGCGCCCAAGCAGTGTCCACCCTTTGTTACTTCTGCCCTCCAAGGCCCCTCAGTAACCACTGCCAGAGAAAGTTGGCCCCCAAGGCTTGAATTACAGTGAAGCCATGGATAGAAAATACACCATGAAATTTTATGGCTCCTGCAAAGGGGCTGCCATCTGCTTTTTCTTCTCCCCCCCCTTTCTTTTTTTATAGCCATTCCACAGTCTATTAAACCATTACTGTCTGCTCCCCCACTTCCCGCCAAGATCTGTGTCCATTTCAAAATACAACACTTTGGATTTCAAAGCAGCCCTTGGGAATTCCCCATATCATTCACACTGTACAGACCCTTACTGATCCTTTTTTTTTAAATTGGAATCCATTTGTTCACATGCATAGGTACATATTGCTCTCAGCCCCTTGCCCCCCCCTTCACCTCCTCTTTCTTCAGGCAAAACAGAAAAAATCTTGCTGTGATGAGCCTGAGCAAGAATTGCTGTGTCTGGTTGTGCTTTGCTGGTCCTGCATAGAGGGATAGTCTGAATTTCCAGCCTGAATGACGCTTGTTAGGCTCCTCCCACGATGGGAGGCAAAGGCTACAGGTACGGGGCTGCTTTGCAAAATTATTCATAGTCCTACAAGGCTATGAGTACCTTCTGCCTGAAGACATATCTGTGTCCAAACACCAAGCATGATCCCAAGTGCTCTGTCTCCTCTTGCTTTCCTGTGCTGTTACTATTCCATCTCTTTCCTCACTGTTGTTTTATGAAGAGGGAACTGGATTCCACTTGTTTCTGGAAATCACTTTTGCACGTGGTGAGCTTTGCTATGTCTTGTGATGGGAGGGTTTTCCTTTCCTTTAAACATTTGGGTAGGTTTCATATCTCCCTCCCCCGGGTTTTTCGTTCTGGAAGGTGGAACAAAACCTCTTCAGCTGTGACAGGTGGGCCCCGGAGGGAGCACACAGACTCTGCCGGGTGCCGGCATCGCTCTGCAGGGAACTCGTGAGGCTGGATACTCGTGCAAGGCGTTCCTGCCAGTCCCCTCCTTAAACTGATTCAGCTCTAAACCAAACCAGATTTCCATAGCAAATGCGTCTCTGCAACTTACACATCTATTGGAAGGGGATTGCAGGTGCCAGCGGTGTGATCTGGTTACAAAATAGCTCCCTTGTGGTCCCTGTGTGAAAAGCGCAGGTTTTCCTGAAGGTGATTTCCCACCCCATCCTTGTGTTCTTTTCCTGCTGGTTCTGCACTGCACAAACAGCCGTAGGGACCCGGGCAGCCTGGAAAAGCCCAGGGCAGAGCTGCTGCTGTGGTCACAGCCCAGCAATGCTGCTGACTCCTCTGGAGCAGCAGATGGCTCAGATGTACTCGGTGATTTATGCTCTGTAGTAATTTTGAGATGCTGTGTGATGGTTTAGGGCCACCTGCAGCATCCCGGGGAGGAGGAGAGTCTCAGTGCTTCGCCAGCCAAATGGAAATGCTTTTTTTAATCTCCAAGCTGTGCAAACAGGGCTCTGGACAAGCAGCTTGGTGCAAACTCTGCTTCCCCTGTGGCTCCTGCTTTCCGCGACGGTTCTGCTCCGCAGGCACAGCTGTTTGCAGCACGGATCCCGCGCCCGGCTCCGGGGAGCTGGGGACCACTAGAGGGAGATGGGAATGACTCCCAATATCTGATTTTCTTATGTTTTCTCTAACAAGTAACAATTAACCTTTGCAGCTGCACGGCTGGAACAAGGCTCCAGCCGCTCTCCAGGACCTTGCATTCCTGGAAGGAGGAGCTCAGCCAGGTCTGCTGGGTCCTTATTTTGGGAAACGTCTTTGGGTTTTTTCTTAATATAAATCACACAGCCTCACTCTGTGCTTGACTTCCGAACCCAAAACTTGGTTGAGGCTTTCATTTACCCTAACTGGGAGTTATTCATGTTCTCTGAGAAGTTATATATAGGACTAATTTGCTGTTCTTCAGCTTTTTTACCTGGGATAAAAAGTGTTTGAGGGCATCCGTAGCTGCAGGCAGAGTACAAGGGTGCCTGCATTTCCCAATCCCTGATTTAACTCCGAATACAGGGTTTGTCTTTAAGGTAAAGGATAGTCTGTGCTGCCAGAGGTTAACCAGCAATTTTAAAAATGAAACTAGAATGATAAATACTTCCCATCCCAAAATGTGGATCTTTCTTGCTAGTACATGGAAGCACACAAAAACATTGGTTTGAAGTCAGTTCATATGACTAAAATGAAGAAAACAATTGTTTTTTCAGTGTGTTTCTCTCAAACATGGATTTTCATTTCTTCCCTCTTTTTCATCTTTCTACTGTGATTAAAAAAATAAAAAGAGACGGGGAAAAAGCTAAAAGCAGCATGTGTGAGTGTGTGAATGTGTGTGTGTGAGCGTGTGAGAGAGAAAGATTGTTGAAAACTAAGACACAGTTTCTTGGTTTGAAACAATGTGAGAATTTTCATTACTTGCATTTGAAAAAAAACCCCAACCAAACCCTGAGCAAACTGAAACCTCATGTGCAAACTGTCAGATTCTTTCAGAAGCTATTTTTCACTTGAAAGCACTTGCTCATAGAAAGCATCTTGCCCAGCCTTATTATGAACACAAAAGCTGCACCTAATTGGTTTATATGTTGACAGGCATCTTATTACTGAGAATAACAGTGCGTGTGTTTCCCCCTGGCTGCGCGGGATCGCCCTGGCTGGACCCTGCCATCCTCCAGCCACGGGATTTGCTGCTGCGAGAGGAGGCAGCACTTTGGTGGCTTCGTTTCTGCCTTTTCCATTGCAAATCAGCTGCTTGCAAATGTAACCTGGGTGCTGGGAATTACGTGTGTCTGATGTGATGGTGTTTGGTGTCTGCACCTTCAGGGCTCGTTGTGGTCCAGCTGGGATGTCAGGTGCCCTACTGGACACTGGAGCTGTTAAATGGGGGAGGTTTGGGGCTCGGCTGACCCAAACCAGTGCCTGTTTTGTGAATCCATCCTGGAGCTGTGGTGCTGGATTGAGCAGAGCCCAGAGGCACCACACTCTGCCTGGGTGCTCCTGGTTTCCTCTCTCTTTCTGCGGTCAGAGTTGGCAGCTTGAACGCTACAGTGCTACAGTGCAACCCTAAATACAGACAACGTGTAACTGGGTTGATTTGCTGTTCTTTGGCTTTTCCACCTGGGATAAAAAACGATGGGGGCATCTACAGCCACAGGCAGAGTACAAGGCTGTCTTCATTTCCCCATCCCTGATTTAAGCCAAAATTCAGAGCTTATCTTTCAGGTAAAGGATAGTCTGTGCTGCCAGTGGTAAACTGGCAGTTTGAAATCTGAAATTAGAATGATAAATCACTTCCCAGTGACATTGTGATGGCTGAGGTTTTAGCTGGGGATCTCAGGAGACACCAGAGGAAGGTCTCCTGCTTGCTGAGCACTGGCATGTAGCTCACACACTACTTAAACATTATGTGGGGCACACAGATTAAACTCGTCTCAAAGTGATGCAAAGAGAAATTCAGAGCCTGTTCATTAGCTACAGAGCTAATTAAAAATCACAGGTTACAGTGTTCATTAACTCTCAGGCATCGTGGTGAGATTCTTGGGGGTGTCATGTGCAGTGCCAGGAGCTGGACTCAGTGATCCTTTTGGGGCTCTTCCAACTCAGGATATTCTGTTATTCCAGGAATTGGGTGTTTTTAATTCAAATCTACTGCCTGATGTGAGACAAAGTCTCTGCTTGGTTGGAGAGGTCAGTGCCTGGCACTGATGGCGAGCTGGGGTGAGTTAGTGACCAGCTGTGCCTGTGCTGCCCACAGGAATGGCCACCAAACCTCTGCGGCTGGGACAGAGCCAGTGCAAGGGCTGCCAAAAGTTTCTGCACCTCAGTGAAGACTGACACTGCCCAGTCCCAAAGCCAAAACCCATCCAGGGTAGTTGTGAACCTTCGACCCCTTCGACTGTGTGCAACAGAGAGTCTTTTTAAACACAGATGATGCCTTTGCTGTAAAATAGATATATTTGCTGGCATATGCTGGATTGCACAATGAAGATGCGTTGTGCTGCTTCTGTCTCTTATCCTTTGAGCCCTGAGCATGTCCACTGCCAGTCAGAGCCATCCCTGAGCACGACTGAACAGGGGCTGGCAGACACATTTAATAAAACGATGGATTTTCACACCAGGCTCTCAGGCTCTTGTCAGCCTTTCCACAGTGCCGGAGAATGGGTGGTGCTGTGAATACCATGTGGTGTTCCCAAGGCTGTGGCATCTTTTAAAATCAGTCAAATGTGGCCTTGATATAACAGCAGTGAACCTTGCCAAGGATTTACTGCTGAAGGGGTTTCAGTAGAAAAAACATGCTTCCCACAAAACCAGAACTTTGATTAAAAAACAAATTCCTATCAGGAAAAACGTGCCAGTGTCTTTCACTCGGGGTTTACAGAAATGTTTCATTTCTCAAATGGAATGGAAAAATTTCAGTTCAAGAGTAATTCATGTTTACTGCCTGCGAGCCACCTCCTGACCTGAACTATGTCCCTGAGGACATGCCTGGGCTTGGCTGCTGAGAGAGCCGCTGGCCCATGGCCTGGGCAGGCCACCTGGCTCCGAGAGGACACGAGCAGGAGGCATCATTATCTGTCTGGGTGCAATTTGGGGCTGAACCGGCCAAAACAGGCAGTGAAACAGAAATTCTTATTTTTGAGCAGACTTGGGTATTGGTAAAGCCACAAACACATTTACAGAACAGTCATAATTTCAACCTCCCAGAGGGAGAAACTGGGGTTTAAATGGAATTATTTACAGGCAGAGATAGGGGGGATGGGCATGAGTTTATGGTGAGAGATCCTCACTGTAAGGACCTCATGTCTCTGGTAGGATTTCTCATCTGATGCCAACCTCCAGGACTGAAACGAGAGGATGTTTTCCTTCAGGCTGCTAATGGAAATGCTGCCCTGGAAAATTTTTAATTTTAGGTGTTGAAATTCAGCTATTTCCTGTGCTATACATTTGTGTGACACATATATGACATAATTGAAACTTCTGGAAACTCTTAGAAAATTAACCCCCCGTCTCGACGTCATATAAACTGGAAAGCTGTTTGGAAAGTTGAAATAGTGTGTGGGATGTGAAATTAATGCATGTGTGTAGAAAATCCTCGTTGGTGAAGGTGAAGGGTTTGGTTTTCCTCAGCCTGGCTATTTCTTGTGGTGGCCAAACACTGCTTTAGGCCAAGGCTCTGTCCATGGGGCTGAGATCTTCCGTAGAATTCAGCAATAAAACACTGGTGCAGACGACAATTCTTCTTTGCTCATTCCACTGATAAAATATTCTTGCCTGAGTACATGCCTAACCACGCTCTCCAATTAGCCTGCTAATTAGACCCCCAGTATCTGTTTAGATTATTAATGGCGCTGAAAGACTTTTTAAAGCAACATTAGATATAGCTGAAGAGATTGCTTCAGGGGGTGGGAGATACTGCAAGTGTGGGTCATGTTTTCTTCTTTGTTGTGCTGAGTTTGGGGAATGTTTGTTCAAACATTGTGGGGTGAAATGCTCCCCAAGTCCATGGTACTGGTACTGCTGCAAAAGGTTTTTGATGGGAGAAGTAATTTTTCAAAGGGATCAGTCCTGGGTTGAAAATAGGAGCATGTGGGAGAAGGGACTTTCCATTAAGTGATAGGAAATTGAGCTGGAGTGTTTTAGAGTGCCATTTTAAAATAGAATATTTCAGGTAAAACAGAATTAAATATCCCTTCTTGGCTTAAACTTGTCCGAAAAAAAATGTTTCATTTTGATTTGCCCAATGAAATATTCAATTTGTTTGGGGAAAATAATAAAAAAGAGTGTTTCTCATGACATAGTTTTACTTTGTAAAAATGTAATTTTCTATCAGAAAAAAACAATTCCAGTAGAAAAGTCCCTGCTGACTCCTGGTGCAACCTGTCCTGGCTGCTGGAGGGGAACTGGGGCTGGCTTTTACAGCCTTCAAGGCTGACCCTTTCCCTTTGATCAGTGCTGATTCACTTCCCAGCAGTGGGTGCTCTGCTGCCCGGAACACTCCATTCTCATTGCTGCTCTTTGTTTGGGAAAGTTGCTATAAGCTTTTAGCATCCCAGTGGGCATGGAGAAAGGATCTTTATACGAGTTCCCACTTGGCCTGAAACAAGCCTGGCTCTTCTTTTACACAGGCTCACCCCAAAGGAAAAAACAGCTTTTTGTGACCTGCTGCCCCAGAGGTACCTTTGTTTGGACTGCACAGTGTGCCTTTATCAGCTCTGGGCACACTGGGCCACCTTTGCTGGGGCAGCGGGAGGCACGGCCTCTGCTGAGCAAGGACAAGCTGCCTGTTCATCTCCAGCACAAAAAGGACCTTCCTTTCTCAGTGACCCTCAAAGCCAAGCATGGCTGGGACATGGTTCTACCCTGGGACAGCTGCCTCATGGGTGGCATTTCATGGGGCTTCCCTGGGTTCAGAGAAAAATAGAATCATGGAATGATTTGGGTTGGAAGGGACTTTAAAGTCCAGCAGGGACACCTTCCACAGTCCAGGGTGCTCCAAGCCCCGTCCAACCCGGCCTTGGGCACTGCCAGGGATGGGGGAGCCGCAGCTTCTCTGGGCACCCTGTGCCAGGGCCTCACCACCCTCACAGAGGAGAATTTCTTCCTCACATCTGATTTAAACCTACACTCTGTCAGTTTGGAGCCATTCCCCCTTGTCCTGACACTCCAGTTCCTGATGAGGAGCCCAGCTCCACCTTCCTTGTAATCCCTTGAGACCCTGGAACATGCTGTGAGGTGTCCAGGTGGGTTTGGATGGTGGACATCACGCACACAAGCAGTAGAAGAAAGGGGCTGAACATCAACAGAAATTGTTGGAAAGTTTGACATCTGCTACTCCCTTGTCTTGTTCTTGTCTCCATGTGCTTGGGCTTGAGATGGACGAGAGCACCTCTACCTCAGACCCCGTGGATGCAGACAAAATCAGCCTCATCATCAGGTCTATTGTGTATTTAGACATCAATTATTATAATTTTTTTAAAAAATAAATTTACATATTTATACACAGGCTCTAAATAGACATATTTAAGATCTGTAGGGTACATGGGACGGGGATAATGGGGGGAGGGACTTGGGCACAGCTCTAGGCCACCCTTAGCAAACAATCTGTGGCTTTTCAATATAGGGCTCCAAACTGTGTGGATGCAATCTGAAGTTTAGCAGCAGAGGAAAATACCAAGTAGGCTGGAAAGTTTCAATCCAGCCTTGTTGTTTGCTTTATTACAGAAAAAACAAACAAATCTTATCAGCAGGCTGCACATTTTCTTCCCAAACTTACATTTTTCATCTACAGTGATGAGGTTTTGTTAAAAGTGGAAGAATACATTTTTGGTTTGGGGAAATGAGGAACTGGGATTTTGGGGATTTTCTTTCTTTGTTTGCTTAAAATTGAAATATTCTGGGGACCTGCTGCAAAGCAAGACCCAAATAGCACCAGATCTTGACAAGGTTTGGAGAGCTCCAAGATCCCTGAAGGAGCGTGAAATATTTCAGTGTTCAGATGTGAAGACAATTCCTGCCTTTCCTCCTCAGCCTTTACTTTTATTAGGTCAGTCTTTTCTGTGCTTATAATGAAGAAAAATTGAGCAGGTTTTGGGGAGGGAGAGGCTGAAGATATTAACAGAAATATGGGTTTGGTCTGGCACAAGATGCTGGAGTCTACCGGCATATTGTGAGCTGTCTTAAGACCTAATAGGAAACGAATTGGTTTTGGGGTGCTACTGAGGACTCACAGGAGCTCTGGCTGTTTAGGAGACCGATGGGACTGTCCCAAGGGCAGCTCTTATCACGAAGGGAAGGCTGTTACAGCGAACACTGGGTTTCTTGTCAGTCCAGAGTGCACATCCCTTGCAGCAAAATTAACAGTACAAATTGTCCTGGTCATGAATTGAAGGGCACTGACCTGGGAGGTGGCGGTTACAGTCCCCGGCATCTCGCCAAGGTCTCCCTGATAGGGATGCTGGGGCTTGTTTTGTTTGTGGCCAACAGGCTTTCTCCTCTTTGACCCTTCATCTGGGTCCAGCAGCGTCACCCTGAATTCTTCTCTTTGACTTCAGTTTTTCAGTTCAGAAATTCATCCCTCTGACCCTGTTTTATCAGAGATAATTTTTCCTCTGTTGTTCTGGGTTGGGCAAGAACTGCACAGCTCAGCTCTGAATCAGCATGACAGCCAAAACACTGATTTAGAACTACATGTTTCCAAAACACCCCTTTTGTTTATCTCACTACTGTGTTTGCCTGTGTTGCCCTCCTGTGCACAACTGGAAGGGTCTGTGCCAAAATACCTCGAGCAAGTTCCTTTACAAAATGTTGCCTTTCAGAAGCCTTTCTTAAGTGAACAAAAGCCAGATCTCAGGAAACATTTAGGCTTTTACTCAAAGTAGCATGAATAACACCTTGTAATAATAATCATTAATAAATAGCATATTTTACTGTAAATAACATGATTTTAAATTGAAATCAGTTTTGGTAAAAGGTTATTAGTAGCAAGTTGAAAGAGATGAAGTTGAGTATGAAAAAATCCCAGCAGCTGTGTTTGGCAGTGTCTAATCAAACCTGCACTTTGTCCCAGCTTTCCCAGGGCAGCCTGTGAATATACTTAAACCTGCAAAAACAACCCCGTGGGCATCACTTTTGGTTCCTATTTCTTAAACTTGAAAAATAGTTTTGATTTGCAGAAAACCTCCCCATCCTCTGAGTAAATCTAAATCTCTTTTCATTTAAAATCATCCTCCCTTTTCCTATCACTATCTGCCTATGTGAAAAGTAATTTCTTTGAGCTGACCACGGCTGTGGTGTGATGTGCCACCTCCGCAGGACCTGCGTCTCCAGGGCCACGTGGAGCAGGAGGAAGCAGGGCTGCTGTGGCTGATTCCCTTGTCTGAGGCACTGCCCGGGTCTTTGTCCTCACTGTTGCTGGTGCACAGGAGCCCCAGAAGGAGCCACGGGGCTGTGCTGGGGAGAGTGCCTTCTGTGAGCCACGAGCACACCAGTCAGCCCTGGAGATGCCACACAAACAGCCATGATTTATCTGGGATCTCCTGGCATCCCTGGGCAGGGGCACTTGCTCCAAGCCATTTCCGTGCTGGATCGAGGGTTTTCAGCCCTTGGTGACCATGATCAGATGGAGACCTGGTGGAAAAGTGCAGGGCTGCTGTGGTGAGAGCTCTGTTTGTTTACTCTGAGGCTGAATTCAGCCCTCAGCCGCTTGTTCCTCCTGCTGAACAGGATTGCAAAGCTCTCCCCAAACACTGTAACTAGGTCAGCCTGAGGAGAGGGCTTTGTTCAGCCCTCCAGATGTCTATCTGTCTATTTTCTCCCTTGCTGTTTTTAGTTTTTCCAAAGCAGAATCCTTTATTTAAGCCCTCCCCTGAAACCTGGCAAAAACAAAGACCTGGAAGTTTCATAAACCCTCGTCTTTTGCCTAAGCACCTTTCAGCCACACAGTATAAATAGATCACCTCAGTGGTTAAGCAGAGATGTCTCTTTTCAGCATTGCCTTGAGCACAGACACTCACCAGGTGCTGTGGGTCCAGGCCACGAGCAGCCTGTAGTCCATACAAGGGGACTGGCATGGGAAGCAATTTCTTGCAAACCACTTTAGATGCAGATGTTCCCCTTTGGATGGTTCTTGGGCTCTGAATCTGGGGACGGTCCTCCCTTTCCAGCTCTTTTGCCTTCCCTGGAGCTATGCCTGGTCACTGCTTGGTGTGTGAGCAGGAAATGATTGGCGTGTAGGGACAGCACCTCAGTTCAAAACCTGACTTTGAATACGTCTCTAAATGTAACTTCTCTGCCTATTCCCAAACCCCAAATGCCTCTGGCTGCAATTTCCATTGATGAGAAAATCCTAAATCCCAGAGCAGGGAGCTGACAAAGGTGGAGGTCAGGGATGGGAACTGGGTGGTGGTGGTGGATGAGCAAGGCTGTTATGAAGCACATTCTCAAAATGTAATCAGGGCAGTGAGAGGGAGAATGAATCAATGTCACCTTGAGTAAGCATGGAGATCAGCCTGGCCACATTCCTGAGATAGCTGTGTGCAGATCTGACACCGGTATTCATGGGAGACTTAAAACAGAGTCCAGAACTAAGGGTGTAACCTAACCTTGGGAGCAGTGGGAACGTGAAGAAGATCAAGGTAATCTCAGGAGGTTGCAAAAGAGAAGGTCAGATGTGGTTCAGCAAGTGCACAGGGGCTCGGGTTTAATTCCTCTGTAATATCCACAGCTGTGGAAGGAACTGCTGTGCTCAGCCCTGGCAGCACAGCCTGTCCTGCAGAGCAGTGTCCCATTTTCCCCAGAGATCACCAGCTGGAAGATGGGCATGAGACCAGCAGGGCCTGCAGTAACTCTGGGAAAAGGGAAGCCTCTTTGTGAGCTTTGCAGAGTGCCAAGCACTTCTTTGCAGCTAAACCTTCACGGTGCTGTTTTAGAGAGCACATCCTGCTTTCGTAAAGGGGACAGGGAGCAAAGGCTGGTACCTTCCATTGTCTTTCGGGAATTGTGTATTAGATAGCTTTGAACTGGACCTCTCATGGCTTTAAAAGGATCAGGATTCACCTCATCTCTATTAGGTGTCTAGGAAAGCACCAGCCGAATGGCCTTGAGGACTGACCACACTGTAATTTCTCAAATTTTGAATCTTTCTACCAGGATGTGGCTGGAGGGGGCTCCCCTGGAGCTCACAAGACCATTGGTCCTGCTTAGGACAGGAAGACTTGGGCAAGAGCCTCCACGTGGGTCCTTCACACCCATGAGGACAATCAGTTAAAGCTCCTGGTTGAGCTCCACTTTACCTTTAGTTCTGCTAATACAGCAAAGTCCTCCCAGCCCTACTGAAGGCTTCCAGGAGTCTTTGTCACTTATGGGGGCTGGGGGGAAATCCATCCCATTTCTAATTGTCACGTTTGAGCCTTGTGCAGGCAGATTCATTCCACATGGCAAAGGGATCCAAGCTGCTCAGCTTGGCACAGCCAGGCAGTAGATGGGAAAATGATATATTTAATTGTATGGACGTCATAGGGCTGGAGTTGTCTGCTTAATCCTGGAGTTGGAAATAAATACAGAAAATACTGAATATACAGTTGGCTGGGGATGATTCAGAGCATTCCAACTTTCCTTGTTGTGTGTATGTAGTGAGGATTTGGAGGGCATCATGTGAAGGAGATTCCCACTTTCAAGCTGCACAGGACGTATCTGAGCTGGTTGTAAGTTTGCTGGGTTGGGCTTGTGGACACTTCAGCCAGCTGTAAATGTGGCCCCATGTTATGAAATGAGTCAGATCAGAGTCTTTTCTGATTTTCAAGGAAGCACTTTTTGATGTGTGGAATTGGACTATAAAACTCAAACAAGGGAGAGCTGCCCTGGACCCAGATCTGATCCCTTCTGCTCGTGGTCAACATAAGACGTTACTTTTCCCTGAAAATCCCATGTGTTGATCAGCTCCTGCTGCCTGCTGGAAAAAGCTGTCCCACATAAGAGCCCAAATCTCCACGTTTTACAAGCTTCTCCTCCTATATCTCTGCATTTGCTCCTTTCCCTTCACACGCAGCACCTTTCTCTGGGGGTTTGCTGGTGGTGACAATTCCTGGGGGCAGAGGATGGCAGGGCAGTCTTGCCATGGAGTCTCCCAATGTACAGGTGGAAACCAAAGTCCATGTGGTAGGACAGGCTGAACTTCTGTACCATGAAGCAGCACTTTGTGAGACCACAGAGAGGAGTTCAGGCATGGGAACAGAGGTGTCAAACCTGGTGTTTTCCCTCTGACTGCCAGAACCCAGCACTGCTGCTCATTTGCTGAGGGTTTCCCAGACAGATGTGAGCTGTGGGGCTCCTGCCCAGCCTTTCTGGAGGCTGATGTGCACTTGTGGTAAGGCCAGCATCTACCAGAAGTGTTGGATCTACCACATGACAAAACATTTGTGTCTTGCTAGATATCAGCCTGGCTGGGAACACAGCACATCTGCTCCGATCAGGAAACCTGGAAAACCAGAAACACAGTTGTATCCCCCCAAAAAAAATTGCAGAGGAGGAATGTCCAGGAAAACCTGAAAAAATAAATCATCCCAAAACTGCTGCTTCTGCCAGACAAAGATGTGAAATGCCTGGAGAAGACAGAATGTGGTTATCTGTAACCCACAGTTACTTCTGTAACCACAGTAATTTCACCTTAGTTTCTAATAGCCATTATTCTGAGCTCTGGAGTGTGAGGTTTAACTTCACTTCCAAACTGTTTATTCCACTGAATACTCCTGATAGCCATATCAGCATCCCACTTGGGTTCCCTTAGTCTTGACACAGTTAATAACCCCAGCTCTTGCCAGCAGTGATAAGAGAAATGGCTTGTTCTGACCAAAGGCTGGTTACTCTTAGGTCACTCCAAAGCATCCTCTCCATCAGAAGTGGATCAGGATCATCTGAAGGGATAGGGAGGGAGACTGAACACACTTCTCAGTCTGTGTTGTTATCTCCTTGAGTTGCACTCTTCATTATTCATATTCAGCTGCAGACCTTGTGGCTCAGAAGGTGCTCTGCTGTGCCTCAATGAAATTTGGGTTGAATTTGGCACAGGGAGCAAGGCAGTCACTGCAGGGAGGGATTTATCTCCTCACTTTGTGAGGGGTCAGGGCTGCTGACAATAATATCGGTGACCCACCTTCTCTTCTGCTCCCAAGCACTTCATTTTCGTCCACCTGGATTCATTCTGCTCCAGATCCTTGGGGCTGTTTCCTGGGAATAGTGAACGACATGGCTCTCATTCGTTCCCTTTCTGAAGTCCTTCCATTTGGTACCAGCTCTATTTAATATTTCATTTTGCATTTTCATAGCTAGGCACTTATAGACATTAATTATTTAATGGCCACATTTCTTGTATTAAATGTATAGATCAAGACAGCTGCTGGTGTTTTCTAAAGGGGATCTTCACTAATCGGGATATGCTGCTCCTCCAACTTTCAAATAAAAATCTCAAAGGTCCCTTTCTTTGTTCAGCATTTTCAAAGCCTCACTTTCTTGTTCAGTGCTGGATGGCACCTTCAAAAGCACTCAGTGCTGATCTAACCTTGTTCTCACCACAGTCCCTAAGAAAATAGGGCTGACCCATTTCAAAACCCTCTCCTCTCCCCCACCAAATCCAGCACTGTAGCAATATTCCCAAGCTTTTATCTGCAGTTACATCAGGGGTAAGCAAGCAGGAAAGGCTGGCTTTTTAGCCTCATTTCTGTTCGTTTGGAGCAATTCTGTAGCCTCAGAGGAGTTGGTCTGGAGGCACAAAGCATATGAGGGCAAAGTGTGATTTTTCCATCTAACTAAAGACTTTTTGCCTCTGTCCCATCAGCAGGCCTGAGTCAGGCTCAGATGACCGGGGCAGGAGAGGCTGGTGGGACAAGCACTGTTCTGAAGATGTGTGAGGGTTTGGTTTCCGTGTAGATGGAAGATGACAGAATAGAGGAGACTCACCAGTGGGGTGGGAATTGTCCGCTGCCAACATCAAAAGGCAGCTGATCTGAATATTGCTCTCCAACACAAATTCCCCACTTAGTGTTTGTGACTGTGATGCCTCTGTCTTGGGCATTGGGTGACATTTGAGGCTCCATATTGCCCAAGCTGGGCCCTGCCTCTCTCACAGTGGGAGCTGCCTGGGTGGGCACAGCACATGGTCTGACACAGCCCCACAGCTCCAGCTTAGCTGGAAATGCGGGAAACTGTTTTTCTTTGGAGAAAATCACTCCTCTTGAAAAAAACTTCCTCTTGGTAACTGATTTTACTCAGACCTTTGTGACTGACAGAAAGTAAGACAGCCTTGTGAGCCTGCCTCCTCTCCAAACTGGGTCTCCTCCCGGTGATGATTCTTCTGGGTTCTCCATCCAGCCCCACTGGGTTTTGGCTTTAGAACTGTGGACACCTTGTACCTTGCAGTTGGAAAGAATGTGCATCTTTTGGGGGAGCAATCCAGTCAGGTCCTGGGCAGGGGAGACATCTCCAAAGCTTTCCTGGAACGCCAAGCTCACCATGAGCAGTCAACCTCCCTTCATCAGTCCCAACATGATGGAGCAGGATGGATTTGCTCATGGGTGGAGCTGGAAGAGAGTAATAAACTCCTCTTAATGAAGAGAGCACTTTGGTTTGCTGTGTCTGGCAGGCTGTTTTCATCTTTTGTACTTCTGGTAGTTGGCATTCGGGCAAGACAGAGGGACTGGGCTTTGGGAGTGGTAGGCATGCACTCAATTTGCTGCCTACCCCTGGCAGAGGATCAAGGCTGGAATTTTCATTACACTTGATTTGCCTGCCAGAAAGAAGCACTTTGATTTAATTCTGGTGGCTTCTTGCTCAATGCCAAGCTTGGAATGTGATGCTCTGATGTCTTCCAGCTTCTTAAAGCAACCACAATGTCCCGCCAAGGAAATATATATTTATACAACAGAGGAACTGCATTGGAGTGTGGAATCACTTTATTAAGAGTGAGCCATATTAGAGGTGGATCCCACGGTTTGGCATATGAGACTGGCTCCTTTTGTAATCCTGTGTACCAAGCTCTGATATGATCAGAAATTCCTGATTCCTCAATAATTATTCTTGGAAAGCTCATCTTGTTAAAAAGCGGTCACCGTGTCACTCTCCCAGAGAGGGATGAGGGATGCTAACAGAGCTGATGGAATATTTCCTGGCATGAAGATCCTTTAAGAAGGGAGATTGTGCTTTTCACAAGATGACATTTTTCAACAGAAAGCATCTGTTCACCTCAAAATGTTGCTTTTGTGCCAAAAGAGTACCTCAAAACTCAATTGTATTATTTTCTGAACAAAAACCCAAAAGTTTTGGGGTTTTGGCAACAGATTTCGAGGATCCAAAGGAAAAAAAAGGTTTTGTTTTTGAAAAACCAAGAGGCCAAAAGATATTTTTCTTTTTAGTTCTGTTTAAAAATTTAGGAAAAATGTGAACGTATTTTCCATGTGATGGAAGGGACCCTCTTTCCAACCAGCTCTAGATATCCATAAAAAATAAGGGTTAGTGGGTAGTTCACTACAGCCAAGTTCTGTCACGAGTCATGATATGGGAGGACGTGCGGGAGCCAGTACAACCTGCAAGATTTTTATTCCTTGCAGCTCTCTCTGAGGTAGTTTAATCTGATCCAATGTGGGAGGAACAGATGAAATAAGAGGCAGAAACAAATTTTGAAAATGTCTGAGGCCACAAGAAGTTTCAGTTTCTTTCGGACTCACACATCTGGTATGTGCACTATTTCCATTCATTTTGCACTGACAGTTACATTATCCCACAATATTAATGTATTAATATATTAATAGAATGTCAACATTTATATGGAATACAATTAGTGTTTTAATATAAAAGTCAAAATGAAATGAATCAACATGACATTTGAAACAAAATCTTTGAAAATTCTGTCTGTTGAAATAAAACAGAAAAAATAAATAAAAAACCTCTTGTGGAAGAGGTTTTATCCCTCCTGTTCCTCCTCCCACTCCTGCCAGCTGTTTCATTCCAGATGTGGTGGCCAGGCTTTTTTTTGTCCAATGACCACATTTGATAAGAAAGTCAGCTGACCATATTTAAGTCCCTTTCTTTGTGTTGCTCTTGCTTGAATTTGATCTCACTTGATCTTCCCTGGGAGGGAGGTGAGGCCCTGGCACAGGGTGCCCAGAGCAGCTGTGGCTGCCCCTGGATCCCTGGCAGTGCCCAAGGCCAGGCTGGACATTGGGGCTGGGAGCAGCCTGGGACAGTGGGAGGTGTCCCTGCCCATGGCAGGGAGTGGAATGGGATGAACTTTAAGGTCCCTTCCAACCCCAGCCATTCTGGAATTCCATGGTCTAAACTTCCTAAACAAATAGGTCCAAGGTACCTGATTTTCCATGGCTTGTCTCTATTGAAACGCAGCTGGCTCATACCTCAGGTAGGAGAGCAGGTGGTGCCTGAACTTCTTCCTATGCTGATCCAAAAACTCAAACACAGCTTTAGACATGATTTCCTTTCTTTCTTCACCCTCTGCCCTCAATTTCTTCAAAAAACTCCATTTGTATTTTCTTGGTTAAAATACTTCTTGTCTGTTGGTGCAGCCATATCCTCCATCCACCATGAAATCCCACCTAGAAATCCCCTACAAGCCCATCCAGGGTCTGCCCCCACCCTATGGTACAGATTCCTACTTTGGAATTTCAGCAGCTGTGAAACCCCATGCCACAGGCAACCCTTAACTCTGCTCTGTCTTTCCTTTCTTTTACTTTCTACCCGATTTGGACCATGACCTGAAGTTTGTATTAATTTGTTCTGGTTAATACAAAACTGCATGCAATCCAAACATGATGTTATTTTCAAATGGTTCTTTCTGGGAAAAGCAAAACAGGAAAAGATAAAGACCTTTATTTTTTTATTTCCACCAAGAAGCCAATATGGGATCTGTTACAATCTAGTTGTGCTGGATGGGAGACTCTGGAACACAGGCAAGGAATTAAAGACCACTGTTTAACAGCAAAATAATAATATACAGTTATTGACATATTTATATACATATGGTTATGTGTATTTATGAAGAGCCCAACTCTCTTTTCATTGGCACTGGCTTTGTTCTACCACAAGAGTCCATGGAATGAATCCATCGTGTACAGGAGAAACCCTTGGCATTTATTTATGCTGCCCATCCTGTAATCTCAACCATTCTTCAGGTTTCCCTCCATTTATTTAGGGATTTGGGAACTGCAGCCCTGTTTGGGACATACCACGTTAGATTTGGGGTTATCACATTTCCACATTACAGCAAAGAGCCCCCATTGTCCCTCCACAAGCAGCAGCTGAGAGAGCACTTGAGAACCAGAGCATTGCTCTCACCACTGCTCTCTTAGTCCCCGTTGACTTTATCGTCACCAAATCCCAGCTCAGCTGGGCCGGCCCCGAGACTGTCCCTTGTACCCTGTGTGGCACTGGGTGACAGATGTACAGAGCCTTTCCTAGGGACTGTGAGGGCAGGCACGGCGCTCCTGGGTCTGCACGGAGCTGTGGCCATCCTGCCCAGGGGTCTCTGAAGCTGGGCTGGGAATGCAGGGCTTGCACCAGTCTCAGGGAGCCCCGAGTTTTGGGAACTGCACCCGACACACGGCAGGAGATAGTATGTCCAAGTATCCCACTGCATGCGGGAAGCACTTAATTTAATCCTTATTTCTTGATGGAGAGGCCACTGCCTTCAGCCAGATTTCCTGAACAGGCCTCTTCTCTCTTCAGAGCATCGGCTTTTGAGGTTGACAGCTCCTGAGCAAAAGAGCCACACAGAGAATCCCAGAATCCCAGAATGGCTGGGGCTGGATTAAAACCCATTTCATTCCCCCCAGGGCAGGGACACCTTCCACTATCCCAGGTTGCTCCAAGCCCCATCCAGCCTGGCCTTGGACACTTCCAGGGATCCAGGGGCAGCCACAGCTGCTCTGGGCACCCTGTGCCAGGGCATCCCCACCCTCACAGGGAAAAATTCCTTCCCAATATCCCACCTAAACCCACTCTCTGTCAGTGTGAAGCCTTTCCCCCTTGTCCTGTCACTCCATCCCTTGTAAATAGTCTCTCCCCATGTTTCTTGCAGGCTGCTTTCAGTACTGAAATGCCTCAGTGAGATCACCCCAAAGCTTCTCTTTTCCAGGCCCAACAATCCTAAAATTCTCCCAGGCTTTCCCCAGAGCTGAGCTGCTCCATCCCTCTGCTCTCCTCTGGGCTTGCTCCATCTCCTTGTCCCTCCTGTGCTGAGCCCCAGAGCTGGGTGCACGCCCCATCACAGGGAGGTGGAGCAGGGGCTGTGCTGCTGCTCGGAGCAGTCGCTCATCGCCCGCGAGCTGCACGGTGCAAGCACAGACATTTCCAGCCGGGGAATCCCAGATAACACCGTGATAAAAGCGCTTGTGAGCAGCCCTTCTCTGCCCTGCACCACGAGCAAAATCCCCTGGCATGGGCACAGTTTCCACTGACCTGTCCTGTGTATTTGTAACAGGAGCACAATTTCATTTAAGCTGAAGGTACATGGGTGAGTCCCCAAATTTGTACTGTTCACCCCCGCAAGTGATTATAATTACATTTGCATATACGATATACAGATATAAAGAGATTTAATCAAAATGTAGCTGCCAAGGGGAGACCCAATGAGTATATGTTCATCAGAAAATCATTATTAAAGGCTTTCCAGGTTGGCAAACTTCAGTTCAAAATTAAAAGTGAGATTTTTTTCATTACCCCTTTGAATATTTTCAGTTATTTCAAATGCAAGAGCCAAAAAAAATAAATCAGTGCCAGCTTGCAGAAATATGAGTTGATGGAATGGTTATTATTATTTATTGGATTGCAGGGAAGGATCTTGGGCAGGATTTCTTGATGGGTGAGTTACAGGAGTATTAGCTTTGTAATTGGAGGTAGAGGGAAAGGCATTTACATTCAAGACACTGCTCTGCTTTGCCCACATCAGATTTAATTTCTGTAGGAGAAATAGAGGAAACACCTGAATAGATCTTTGAAATTGCAGCTGTAAACACAGAATTTTGGTTCAGATTACTGGGGGAAGGATGGGAGGGGGAGGAGGACAGAGGCACCTCAACATAATTGCAAGGAGAAAAAGACAGTGTTTCTTGCACCTTGCTTTTGGTTCAGGTATGTTGTAACACCTGTGAAAATGTTTCATGTCCTCATAGCTGGGGGATATTTAGGGCAGAGAAGGTATGGTGGTATGGGAGACCTTTGGTGAGACTAAGTCAAGACAAATCAAATTTATAGTTCTACTTAAACACTTGTCTGCCAAATCTTTCTCACCAGGGCTACATTCAAAGAGAGATGGGAAAGAAATCCAGCAAAATGAGTACAGGTCTCCATGAAGAGGGAGGCAAATGGGTGAGTTTTGTACAGCCTCTGATGTGGGTAAATCTATTTGTAGAGCTCATTGTGCACAACTGAGGCCACAGCAGTGACGTGACAGATGGACAGCTGGGTGGAGGGATATTGGTGCCCACCTGAACATGCTGATGACACATGCTGCACCCACAAACGGGAGAGCAGAATTCAGCCGTGGGAATTTTTAAGCAGTAACAAATATTATTTCCCAGATGAGATAGGGATGAAGAGTCCGGTAGGGGAGGTTGTTGGTCCCCTTTGCAGAAGATAATGAAGGTCACAAGCACAGAAACAGTAGTATAAACAAAAAATGGGTACATTTGGCTCCAAATGAGGTCAAGATAGAGTTGTTTTGGTACAACAGACCTCACACAATGACCTGAAATGTCTGAGAAGCAAATATCTCTCCCCAGCAGTGGTAAATCTTGCAGCACCACATACTATGGATATAAGAGGTCCATTACAAGTAGCACAGAAAATCCCTCTCTGTAGAAAACATTTCAGTGGCACCTTTTATTAAGTGAGACCCAGGAGGAGTTAGACGGGAATAATAGATACTTGCCCTTGATTAAGAAGTCACATGAGCCAAAAGTCATGAAACTCCTGATTCTCAGTGCTGGAGGCTCCGGAGGGGTTGCTTCACTTCACTTCTCCCCCTGTGTTCCATTCCTTTACATTTCTTCCAGGGCCCTGCCTGGCCAACCCGAGACTATCTTGCTTTACTGATCTTAACAGTTGATCTTTAATTAAGCCATGGACTGTTTTGGTCATTAATTTAATGTATTGGGCACGGAATTAAACCTCATAAAAACTCCATCCTAGCCCTGATAGATCACACTGAACCTCAGGGGAACATCAGGGAAAATGGGTGCTCCATGGGAACGCCCACGGGAACAAAATTTCTCTGGAACCTGACCCACTGCCACACTGTGGGTTTCCCACATCCCTCCTCAGGGAAGGTTTTCTTAGAACTTGAGATCATCTAGTCTGGTCAATTCGTGATTATTGAAGTAGGAGGTTTGTTGGGTACTGGCCAAAAGCTGATTGAATAAGAACCGCCTCAGAGGATTGTGGGGCAGACCCAAAGCTGAATGTAATTACCAGCTTAATTTTAAATTAATATTTTGTTAGGGAGTGGGATAGACTTTACTCTCCCCCACCCTCCCTCACAGCACACACCACTGATCTGGGTTTGTTGAGCCTTGCAGGGTGCTCCAGGTTATACTGCCTGTGTCTGAGATTGTTAAAACCTGTGAGAGTTGGGACCGTTTAAAATCAGAGCAAAAAAAACCGGAGGAAAATAGCTGGGAATGGGTGAACGTCATATAAATAGCAGTAAAACTGTTAAATCTATTTGCATTTCACACCCAATAATTTTCAACTCCACCTCGAGAGCGCTGCTTGAAAGTCAGCACTTTTAATTGTCCAGTAAATTTCCTTTCAGGCAGCTGCTGCACAAACTGCCTCTGCCTGCAGTGAGGAAAAGCAGAGAACTGATTTATCTGAGGATGGAGACAAACGTGGCCATTCGTGTGTCACGAGTTCCCCCCTCTGTTTCACTTAATTCAGCGCCTGAGGGCACTTGGTTGTGGCTCTGCAATTTGTCCTCAGGCACCAGCAACCTGCACATCTGAGATGTCACTCGGCCACCACAGCCTGGAACAGTCCCTGGAAGGTGAGGAGCCCATCTACACCCCCAGGAGCACTGTGTCCTGCTGCACCAGTAAATCACCCTCTGCCAGGCAGGGAATAGGTGGGATTTGGAACAAGCAGCTGTAAAGTTATGGCTTATAATTCAATAAGAGCTCAGGATAATCAGCTGAGTTGTGTCACATCTATTTAGTTTGACATTGGTTTCTTGGAGGTCTAAGAACATGGCGAAAGGGGAATTGAGCTGTTTATTTTGTTTGGGTGTTTGTTGGTTGGGATTTTGGGGGGGGGGTTTTGAACACTCTTCTTTATTTAAAAGAAAAAAACAAAAATTCTGACCATACTTTAAATGGGATTATTCCAGTTGTGGAGTAATTCAATGTTCTTGGAAATGGGTACAGAAAGGACTAGACTTGTTTGATTTGTAAAACAGTTTCAAAGAAAGCTTTGGCCACTGGTGTTTCTTACATCCCATCTCAGAGCCTTTATTGGTATCTCTTGGTTTTTGAAATGTTCATTTCTCCCTCTTTCACTTCCTCTTCCTTTCTCATTGCCTTGCCTGCCTCTGCCATTGCTGCCCTTCCTCTGTCCCTGCTGAAGCTGACACTGCACTGCTCAGCACCCCAAGTACAATGGGTTTTCCCAAGTTCTCCAGAGCCACACAATGATACGCACTAATAACTGGATTGTCCAGCAAGGTAAAATTAGATCTGATCAGTAAAAGGAAGTGTGGTCACACGTGGAAAATAACTTTTTAGCTATTTCAGTGGTACAGATTTCATCTGAAATCCGTGGCTTTCATGAAAATCTCAGGAAGCTCTTTATCTCCAGAATCTGGGGTTGTGTTCAGGCTTTTGTTTAATTTTCTCAAACTTTGAAGAAATCCAAATGAATGAATGGGAGCAGTAACTCTGTATCAGATGTGGGATATGTTTGCTTGGTGCCAGGCCTTTGCTCACCAAAGCAGGTGGGAAAGCAGGGGATCCACAGCAGCAGGGGCTGAGGACACTGCCTGTGCTCCCATCCAGCTGCTCCACCCTCATCCCTCCTCACCCAGCCCAACCACAGCTGCTGGTTTTATTCCAAGTTGTTGTATCTTTGGGTGAGTGTGGGTGAAGGGTAAAACCAGCCAAGGCAGATATTTGCACACAGGTATGAGAGGGGGGCATGAGGGGGAGTCAAAGCCAGGGTAAGTGACCCCCAGCACCACCTGAAAGTGAGAAGGTGAAGCAATAAAAAACAGTGGGACTGGGAAGCCAAAGGCTGGGAAGGAGATCCTGCAAGACATCACAGTGAAGAGAAATTGGCTGGAGAAGGTGAGGAGAGGCCAAAGTGTCACTGACCAGGTGAGAAAGACACGATTTAGGGATCCTTTCACTACTATGGACGTGCTCAGGCATTTTGTTCTTTTTCTTCATGCACTGCAGGTAGGGTAAAAATATATATATTAAAGAAAGGAAACCCTTATAGAGCATGATCATCCTGCTTCATCCCAGAGGCTGGTTGGGTGGAAAATCAGTTAAAAGGAAAAAAGAGGAGAGAAAAATCATCTTGCATGGTCTCCTCTGGGCACCTTTCCCTGCTGCTGGAGATAAGACCTTGCTCCCATGTGCACACACATACCTGCACACACCTGGGAGAGGCCACAGGGGCTCTGAGCAGGTTTGGAGGCAGCTTGTTTGCAATCTGAGCATCTGACCCACCTCTGCCCTGCAGTCACATCTGCAACAGCAAAATCTGTGTGTGTGCACAGGGTGGTAATGCTGGCAAGCAACGTTTTTTTATATATATCTGCTTAATAATTACTGCTTCCTTATTCCTCTTAAAAGGTCCTGTGTGATCACAAATAGATTTATTTACCAGTTATTGTTTAGATAGGTACAGTAAAATAACCACCAGCCTCATCTATTGATGCCTGTGCTTTATCATGCATTTAATGATCTTATTTCTCCATAAGGAATGAGTCCTCCAGTGGGAAACAAATTGAAATGCCAGTCTGGGGATCAATCAGTGCACACACAGCCTCTGTAATGGGATGTTCATGTTCTGTAGTGAAGGTATTTTTCCAGAATGGCTTGGCTGCACTTCGATGCCACAGATTTTGGCTTTGTTAAGGTACAGGTCTACAAGAAATGGGGTTTTTTAAAAAAAAAACAGAGTTGAAAAAATTTCATACAAATATGCATGGCCCTGGATGACAAACATACAGCTTCCCATTGCCTTGTGTTTGTGAGACATTTCCTTCAGGAAAAAACAACTGAAATGCTTTGCTGCAGAGGAGCCTTGTCTGCCTTCAAAGGAGTCCTGGCTGAGACTCAGTGCTGAGGTCTGTGGAGCCACTGAACTGCTCCATGTACTTTAAACCAACTCTGTGTCCTTTCAACCATCAGTGACCAAATGTCTGCAGGACCAGACAACATTTCCAGAATAGAAATAAAGCCAGAATTAGAGGATGGGACTTCAAGATGTGTTGGATGGCAGCAGATGAGAACTTGCTGCAGTCCAGAGGTCGTGGTGAATCCCCCATCTCTGACTGAGAGCCTGCACTGGGTAGGGCTGGGTTTATTTCCAAGGTGCCCTGTAGGCCTGATACGAAGTTTGTTTGAATTGATGAGTGTCTTCAGTGAGTTGTGTTAGGGGTCTAGCAGGAGCTAAAGGATTTCACTATCAGCTCACTGTGAGTGTGGGCAGGCCCTGGCACAGGGTGCCCAGAGAAGCTGAGGCTGCCCCTGGATCCCTGGAAGTGTCCAGGGCCAGGTTGGACGGGGCTTGGAGCAGCCTGGGACAGTGGAAGGTGTCCCTGCCATGGCAGGGGGGTGGAACTTTAAGATGCCTCCAACCCAAACCATTCTGTGATTCTGTGATCAACAGACCAGAGAGAAATTCAGTGTGAGTTTGGGTGCCTTTGCCTTCTGTGGGGCAGAGACTTGTCCTTAGGGTAGGGTTCATCTCATGGAACTAATATGAGCTTTCCTGGGCTTCCTCTGGAGTCAATCAAGGCAGATGAGCAAAAGGAGAGGGCAATTAATCTCTCCATATTACCCTAAATCCCTTCCAATGCCATGGGGGAGCTGCCAGCCCTGATCCAGTACTGTCCTTGCAGCTGGTGAGGAGCACAGACATTATTGGACGTGTCTGCTGTGCACGTGATCTTAACACAAGGAGGGAAAGAATATGTTAAAAGTTAATTTGCCATAAAATATGTCCATGTCCCTTTTTAGCTTTTACAAGGGGTTTTTAACTGGGTAGGTTGAAGTGGCTTGCAGCAATAACAGGTCTGTCGTAGGGGTGATAGATTTCGTTTGCTGATGGGAAAACGATGTGAATCAGCCTTGTCTGGCAGCGTGATCACCTCGTTGTAGTGGCAGAGTTCAGCAAGGCCACGGCTGATTAGAGGGAGTCTGTGGGTGATTCCACTCCGAGCTTTATCACTCAGCTTTCAAGGCTTCGGAGAAATATGTCAGGGGCTGTCGGGGATGGAATGAACTGTCCCGGCAGCAGGCGAGTCTCCTTCCAGGCTCAGGGGA
Source organism: Pachycephala philippinensis (assembly GCA_013397055.1). Taxonomy (NCBI): domain Eukaryota; kingdom Metazoa; phylum Chordata; class Aves; order Passeriformes; genus Pachycephala; species Pachycephala philippinensis. Next base: position 123,622 of record VWZT01005543.1, on the reverse strand, counting down.
ATACCCTGGGAAAGAGATGGGTGTGGAGAGCGTGGCTGGGGAAGGGAGGGCTGGGAGGAGGATGGATGGCAAGAGCTCTTCTTGCGGCTGCAGTTTTATTGATCTAGTCATTAGTAATGCAATGAACCTTAAGTGAATTTCAGGTGTCAGTGCCAAGGCAGGTTATCTCTGCCATAAACGGCACTCAGGCACTCTGAGAACACAGGCATTCAGTGCATGGAGAGGAGAAGGGGAGAAGGAGATGGTGCTTCTCGGGAGCCTGTGCTTTGCAGGTGCAAGAGAGCTGCTTTCACCTTGGGCCACGGGTTCAGGGGAAGTTCAGTGTTTCTCCAAACTGGAGAACTCTCAATGAAACACCCTAAAAATTCACAAATGCCCTCATTTTCTGACAAGTAACTGCAGCCTCTCCCAAGGCTGTGCATCAACCTCTCCCTCCCTTGGACCCAGGCCCTGAGAGCCTCATGCAGCCTTCCCCACTTCTTTCCATTGTCAATATTTCTCATTTTTATTGTCATTTTCCTTGACTCCTGGGAGTTCTTTTCAAATACTACAAAATTATGATGCTTTTATTTTTGTCTGAAAAAAATTCAGGTTTCCTTCTCTCTTGGAAAAGACCTGAACATTTCTTTCAAAAGCAGTATTATTTGCCAATTATTTGCAGTATCATATTTCTCTACATAGTAGACTGCTCTGGTCCCACAGTGCTAGATTGTATTTCTGCAGCCAGGAGCCTGAAGGTTCTCTAAAAAAATTGTGACTCCTAAATGGAGATGAGTCCTGACTGGCTAGGAGGTGTCCAAGTCCTCTGGGTCCTCATGCCTGTTTGGATCACCAGGTAATGTTTGGATTACCAGGTGAGTGTCTCTGAGTGTCTTGGAATAGGGTCAGACTTAGGGTTGTCCAGTGAAAAGCTTAAAGATCTGCCCTCCCTATGCCTACAAAACACAAACTGTCTTTCATTATGTTTCAAATTCATGTTTTTCAGCTCTTTAATGTTAGGCTTTATTTGTGGAAGGGTGGAAGGTTTGGGAAGTGGACAATGTAATGAGTTATTGCTTCTATTTGCTGTGCTGCATAACATTTTTGCTGATTTTGGGTGTCTTAAAACAAATTTGTGCAGTTTATAGCCCGCACCCAGCTGGGGACATGACCTCAGGCTGTGGGATCTCTTCTGCATCTCCCACTAAATTCTCACCAGCCTCCACAGTATCCTGTTGGAATATTTAATCCCCTTCCTCTGGAAATCGAGCCTTGTTGGTCAGAAGATAAGGAACCCGAGTGAGTAGCTGGGTAGTTAAAAGATCCCGGTGGGTTTGGTGTCTCGGGGTCCCCTGGCTGCTGCCTGCACGGGGCCACTGAAGCCTTTCATGGTATTTTGCTGTTCACTGAAAAACGTGTACAGGTCATTGGCATTCCAAATCTTATGTTTAATCTCCTTTCCTGTTGCAATCCTTCCTAAAGGCCTTTGCTGTGCAGTGTTTTGTCCTTCTTCTTAAGGGTTTTGGAAGACATGGGAGACCTCTAATATTTCCAATGCTTTAAAAACATGCACTGGACCCTGCAGATTGTAGCCTTAAAATTTCCTTCCTGGAGCAAATTTATTCTCTTTTAGCATTCAATGAATACTCAGGTTGCTTTTCTGGGGACACAGGGAAATGTGGATATGTGCTCCAGATTAGATGCTGATACAATGCAAACACACTACAGAGGAAATCCTGGCAGGGTCAGGTTCCCTCCTCAGATTGTATCTCTGCAGTGTGTTACTCAGTGCAGTAACTCAATCTTATTTAAGAGTCCCCTTCAAACCAGGATAATGCTGTTTCCCAAAGCATTAAAAAGCTGAAGCTAATTACATCTTTATTTCATTAAATATCCTGAACATTGCCCATATATTTCAGGGAATGGCATGACCTGATTTACAAACATATCACCACATGTGCAGTGTCCATGAAAGCAATTTTATAAACATTCCTTTGCTGATTCCAGCTTTCTGCCTATTTGCAGCAGGGTTTGGTGGAAAGATCCTCGGTGGAAGGAACCTCGGTGTTTCTCTCCTCCAGGAAAGCCAAGCAGTCCTGGACATCTGCCTCCTGGGTAATGGGTCTCTTTGGGGAGCTTTGAGACCAGCAGCCCAGGAGAGGCTGGAAGTGCAGCCTGGCCAGAGAGTGTCTGCCCGTGAGGGGGAAAAGGTCTCAGAAAGGGATCATTTCACAGGCAGAGGCTGTCCTTTGGGATATGGACAGGGGAAGTGCAGCAACTCCCACATTGTTGCTGGGCAGGAGTAATGTGAGGTGAGGGAAGAGGGGAGAGCAGGGAGCTCCTCAAAATGAAGCTGTGATTCTCGGGCCATCCCTTGATGGTGAGAGGGATTGGCACCATGGTTCTGGGACAGGGGCTTTTTGGAAAAAACACCCACTATTACTAGAGTGAGGATAAAAGTCTGAGATGAGCTCATGCAAGTGTAGTAATTCTGTTTTCCTCCAGTCTTCAGCTCCCTCTTGCCTTTAGGGGAAAGCACTGATTTTCCTGGTTTTATTGAATAGGTTTTTATCACAATGGTGGAGACAAAGAGCATGTTCAGGGTAGGGCCAGCTGATACCACCATCCATCCTAAAGCCACTTGTTACCACAATCCATCCTAAGCCTGAAGCAAGTTAAACCAGCCAATAAGTCACAAACTTGCTCGAGCTCCCTGTTTAGGAGTTTTTATAGCCTCTTTTACAGGCAGGGTCTGATCACTTTGTGCTCTCAGTATTGGTCCTACTGCCCTAAACTCTGCGAGTTTCAGATTTGGTGCTTGTGCTCTGGTGGGATTTGGGCAGACACCCATCACACCCTTTGCCTTGCCATGGGACAGGGTGCTGGTGAGGTGGATTTATTCTCCTTCTCCTCATGGCAAGGATCCAGGTGCTGGGATCTGGGATTGCTCCAAAGCTACCCTCAGTGTTGCAGTCATTAGAGGTAAAATCCCCCCACTAGAAGCAGAACCAAATGTAATAAAATAAATATTATTCCCTTTCTCCCTTCCAAGCATTTTCTTACCAAAAAGTCAGCACCTTTAAAAAACAAATTAAAAAATCAAATCAGCTGCCCTCTCCAAGCATAGCTGGAATTTATCTCCTGACAAAGTATGACAAAACCATTCCCTTTTTTTTGACCTACAAGAAAAACGCCCTTGCCCAGCCCATCAGCTCAGCCTCCCATCCATGACAGCCCCTTGCCTCTCCCAAACAGGCAACAGATTTCAATTTAGCTTTGAGCGAGGGAAGCTCAATTGGGTTATTAAATTTCACACACTAATTGACACGCCTGCCATAAAATATAACTTGCACAAACACAATTTATACTAATGACACAGGGAGGGGAAGCTTTCTGCTTCCAATGCCCCTCTCCTTCCCCTCTCCCCCTGCTCCCATGGGAAGCCGGCTTAATTGCCCCTCCAGCAGGGAGGTGAGCAGGGCTGGGAGGTTAAAGAGAAATAAATACTGAAATGCTGATGGGATGTTTCCTGTTTCAGCAGCGAGGGCTGTGCAGGTTCCAGAGCTCACTCCCCTTCCCAAGGCCTCCCCCAGGCTTTGACTTCTTCATCTGTAATGGCAACAGAGGAACCTCAGCCCAACGCCCTGGCACGAGTTCACCAAGGATGTGTGACAGGGAGGCTTCTGCAGGCTGCTGGAGATCTCCATTCGCTGTGACAGACAGGCTGGCAGCTGCCTGTCACCCTGTGGATGCTCATCCTCCACCTCCTGCTGCTGGGGAAAACCCTGCAGCAAAAATATTCACACCCGGGGTTCTCTGCTGCTCCATTGCAGAGCTTCAGACACCAAGCTCACAGCAGTTTCCTCCAGTTTCCCTCCTGGGCAGCAGACTGGACAGAGGTAAAGTGACAAAGTTCAGGTGGGTGACAGCCCCAAAGCATGGGGAAGATGTTGACAAAGGTCCCAGGAGCATCTTGGCTGCTTCCTCAAAATTTCTTTTCCCATAAAAGTTAAAGCACAGCCACTTTTCTTCTGGAAGATGTTTTTAAATAATTGATGACAGATTCTTAGCAGTGCCTAGCAGTTTAGCTGATTCTGCTTGTTAATTGTTACTTTCCCCAACATTCTAAAATAGACCCTCTTTTTTAAGAAATAGAGAAATAATTTTTAAATTTGATTTTCTCAAACATGTGCATATGTTCTTTCATTTTAAGTTCCACTCCCAAAGCCCAGAGTCCTGCTGGGCAACATGGAATGGAGCTGGCATCCTTAGGAAGGGGATATTATCATAGTAAGGCCATATTCCAGCAAGAGATGGGGCTGCACAGCTGGTACAGGAGAGCTGTTGGAGATGCATCTTTGTGCTGTAGCATGAGAGCTTTTCCTAAGTCATAGAATCCTCCTGAAGCAAAAATCAAGTGACTTGCAGAGCCACGGTCTAATTTTAGCTGTGTCTGAGTCACAATGACAGAATTTAAAACTGGTTACAGAGGCAGTGATTAGGAAAACTTTGAGTCACTTTAGCATCCTTCTCCTGCACGTTTTTTTCATACAAAGACCTTTCTCAATAGCACAGAATCATGGAATCACAGGATGATTAGGGTTGGAAGGGACCTTAAAGCCCTTCCACTGTCCCAGGCTGCTCCCAGCCCCATCCAGCCTGGCCTTGGGCACTGCCAGGGATCCAGGGGCAGCCACAGCTGCTCTGGGCACCCTGTGCCAGGGCCAGGCACCCTCACAGAACAATTCCTTCTGTATATCTAACCTACATTTCCCCTCTCTCAGTGTGAAGCCATTACTCCTTGTCCTGTCACTACAGTCCCTTTCCAACTTCCTTGTGGGTCACTTCAGATCCTGGAATTTGCTCTGAGGTCTCCACACAGATAATGTCTACCAGGGAAGCTACAGGCACAACTCCACACCCTTCATGCTTCACTCTGATGTTTTAAGAAAATAAACCAGGAATTTATGGGGTATAACAAACCCAAAACTCACGTGGCCACTGGGCACCTGGCCTGGGTATGGCCCCATTTTCTGGAGGGAATGACAAATTTGTCTAGATTTCACCCCTTTTGCCCATCCTAGGAGAAGGGATGGCTCAGCCCCTGCTGCCTCAACCCCTCATTAATGCAGAGCATGGATTTCATTACACTGATTGCTCAATTCTGTTATTAACAAGACATAAATCTCTGCATTAGTCACTCTCAGCCTTCAGGTCACAACCCCTGGGAGAGGTCAGCAGTGGATGCCCAGCCCAGGTCATGGCCCTCAACCCATTACCTGTCCCATTAGCTGGGGCTGCAGCGGTGGGCTGGGGGCAAATACTGGGGCTGGCTGCCCCCTTTACACCATTTCCAGCTTTTCCTTGCCCATTACTCTGCTGCAGCCTTTTAGATTTTTCCAGTCATGACTGGGATCCTGGGAGTCTGCCATTGCAGATCTGAGCAGAGTCTGCGGGATGGGTACACAGAAATTAGTCTTCACCAAAATCATGCCTCCCACTCTCATGGCCACCCTGCAATGTCCCAGGAAAAATGGGAATTCATATAAACACAGAGAGACCAGCCACCAGCCTCCTTCTTCCTCCTGCTTTTCCTACCACTTTCCTTCTTCCCTGTTGCTTTTTCCCTTTCTTCTGCTCTGAACCCAGCCCTGGAGCAAGTTATTTGGTGTTCCCCACAGATTTTGTCATTAGAGCAATCAGCAAACAGCTATTGAACTTCATGCACTGATCATATTCCCCCTCCAGCCATGGGCTGAAGAACCCCCAGCTCCCTGCACAGCCCATCTCACACCTCCGGTCCCCACCAGCTCATGCCCTGCTCGTTTCCTACTCTGGTGTGTGCTTCCCGACCATAGGTACCATGCCCCGGTGGACGATGCACCGCAGACCTTCAGAGGAGAAAATATTCAGGGCTAGAAGAGACCTGTTTCCTGCTGCATTGACTCTGAATTTCTCTCAGCAGGTAGTTCCAGGTGTGCTGTGTCACTGGCCACCCCATCAGCCACCCCGGAGTGCCAGCAGGGACACGGGCAGTGCCATGTGGAGTTACGGGTCACAGTGGGATCTGAGTCCCGCTCAGCACGGCTGCTTCCACTCGGCACAAAGTTCTGCCCTGCAACAAATCCGCTTTATCTTGGCAAGCTTTTTGTAACCCAGTGGGGGAGGAAGGGCAGGGGGACCAGGTGGCATCCATCCAAAATGGGCAAGCATTTCATTTTTGTCTTTATGGGCACTTTGTCAAGCAGAACTGCAGGCGGTAACTCTACAAACAGTAATTAACCACAAGCTGTGGGCAGTGTTAAAGTGCTTGCCCCGTAACTTGCTGGTACACAGGAAATCTGAGATGCTGCTAATAGGTTTTCAGCAGCTGAGTCCATTTCTGGCCCAAATCTATTTGATATGGCACTCAGATAACGCTGTTGATTATTCTCCTGAGCACTCACTGGACCCTTCCTGTTTGAGTCCTGACTGCAAGCACAAACAAACAGAGGTGGCAGGGAGCTGGGGAAACCCTCACCCCAGCCCATCAGCAGGAGCTGGTGTTAACCAGAAATGCAGCTACGCAGCAGCGTAATAAATTCCCTAAAATGCAAGGCAAGCTGACAGTCCTAATTAAGATGGGGACTGAGTCTGGAGGTCCCTGGACTGCCCACTCCATTTTCTCAGGCCTTTTGAAATATGGAGACATCATCCCTCCTACCTTCCAGGTGGCCAGATGGGAGAGGACAGGGCTCAATAGCTCATCCCAGCCATGCCCTGCAGCAGCTGCTCCAGGGAAGCAGAGGAAGGAGAGGCAGGCCTGGGTGGTTACAGCAATAACATCCTCCTTCCCCTGCTCCATCTCCAGGGAATTTTCCTCCTTCCTCCCCACGGGTGAAACTTTGATTCATGGCCCAAAGCAAGAGCATCCAGCACTGAAGGGGTTGTTGAATCATCCCTCTTTAACTCTGGCTGCTCCAGTTACTCCTCTGAAGGGCCATATGATTTGTTTCATGGTGCTTTGGTCGTACCTTGTAGCAGTGACTACCACAGAGAAGGTATTTTCTGGAAACCTGTTTGGCTAAGAGTTCACTCTTCGGATTCGTACTCTTGATCCTGTCTGTGCTGGGATGAGCTCTGGAGAGTTACACCAGGGTATGGAACACCTTGGCCAGATCCTCCCCATCCACGGGCAGAGTTTGATGGTGCCAAAGGTGAATCTGAGCCAATGCCCTGCCCTTGCCCAAAGCTCTTGTGTTTCTCACCCTCCTGCCTGATTCTGCCTCACTAAAACTGCCCAGAGCATCACATCCAGAGGCTCACCACTGAGTCCTCTGGGCACAGGATCAATCCCAGGAGGGGGATGCTTCGTGTTTCTTTTTGACAGTCAGATATGTTGTCTGTGCTGGTCCCATTCCATGCTTCCCTTTTCAATACTATTGTTAAGGTGGCATTTCCAGGGATTACCCTCTGGAGCTGACAGACAGACAGGTCTGTCAGTCTGTCTGCTTAGCACTCTATCTTTTCTGCAAACACCCTTGCTCTCTAGCGTGTGAGCCAAGGATTAAATGCACAGAAAGAAACAATTCACTGTGACTTGGCCTGCAAAGTCTTTTGAAAGTTAAGTTATGGCTGTTAAATGTTAACACCATATAATGCCTGTCTTTATCGTATCTTTGCAATAAAGTGATGACATGGCTCTATTATGAGCCACTCACACAGAAGCTCCCAAACCTACAGTATTGTAATGGCATTTAATCTCCTTTCCAAGTGCCTGAGATTTTCACACAGGCTTTGTGCTCGGCGTTTCTCTGGGATCGCTGAGCACTCACACCGAGGCACAGACATTTTACAGAGAAAAGATGAACTCGTCAAACCACCCCCGGCTGTGCGAGGCCTGGGAAAGCTCTCACTGTCCCCGGGCAGCCTCAGCGCTGTGCCCGCCTCACCACTGCCACACCACCTGTCCTTCCCCGGCCCCAAGGACACTGCAAAGTTGCTTATCAGCCTGTAAATCAGCTGTGGCAATAAAACGCTGGCATCCAGAGCAATAGCTTTTGTACTAATGTACTACTTTGCAATTGCTGTGCAAATCCGACATATTAATGACACAAATTCATTACAATAAATGAAGACACCACTGGCCAGGGGCCAGAGGCCACTAAAGACCAAAAAAAAAAAAAAAAAAGAAAAAAAAGTTGGTTTTGCTTCTGCCAGTTGCCAGTTGGCAAGTTGGTAACGTGAAATTGGATGTGTTGGATATGGAGTGCTTTTGGTGAAGGATGGGAGGAAGTGACTGTTAAATATAATAATAACAGTGTCAGGGATCTCGGGAGTGAAAAGGGAAGCAGCTTCCCATGTGATCAGTGAGATGAGGTGATTTCCAAGGGAAATTAAGGAGGCAAATGTCTTCATCACTGGAGTGATGGATTCTGTAAACCAGCTCACAATTTTCAGGTAAGAAAAGGTGCTCACTAATGTGAAGGACTCATTGGCAGCCTGGAGAGTTGCAATTTATCGATTTATCTATTGCTCCCTTTGTGCTTTTGGATCCATCTCTCTCCTTTTACAGATCCAGCTGTAACTCCATGTGCTGCACTTCCTATTGGTGGTCTATTGATCTATGTATTGACAGTGGATACAGAAATCATTGGAAACCTCAGATACTTCATTGTGAGAGATTTGAAAATCTTTAAGCTTAGTTTAGCAGAGGAAATGTGGTGCAATACGTACCACATCAAAGACAAGAGGACTGTTTAATTTACTAACAAGAGCAAATGCCTTCTAATTAAAATTAGAGCTATTCAAAAGAGAAATAAGGCATAAATGTTTAAGGATGAGGAAAATGAGCTATTGGAACAAGTGATCAAGTGAACTGATGGATTATGTTGTGTGCAAACAAAATCTTGATAATTCTGGAAGCTACATATTACTAGGTTAAAAGTTGAAATAACTTTATATTTATGACTCTTGTTCTACCAGAACCTTACCAGCTGATAAAACTCTCTGGATGTGAGCTCTGCAGTCATGAACATGGACTGGTGATCCAGGCTGTGAATCCTTCTATCATCAGCGTATCTTGGAAACTGAGCAACAGCATAGAAGAGACTGGTTTGGAAATTCACAGTTTGGAATGGGGCTGGATGAAATGGACCCAGTTCTGCTGCTCCTTGCTTCTTTCTCTCTGTAAGTGTTGGACAGGGAGAGGGCTGTATCGGGATAGGGGGTCCTCAGCTACCTGTGTTGTTCTGGCTAGGAAATCAATTCATTCTGACAAGAGAGAGGAAAATACAATTAAGACTTAATGGGGGACATAAAACAGCATTTTCAGAAGGAACTACTCACGGAGACCTTTTGTTCCCTTCAGCTTCCTGAGGCTGTGCCCAGGTGGGGCTCGGTCTTTTCTCCCAAGTGACAGGACAAGAGGAAATAACCACAAGTTGTGTATAGGGAAGTTTAGACTGAAAACCTAAACAGGAAAATTTCTTCACTAAAAAGGTTGTCAAGCACTGACACAGGCTGCTCAGGGCAGTGGTGGAGTCACCACAGCCTGGAGGTATTTAAAAGTGTGTAGATGTGGCACTGGAGGACATGGGTCAGTGGTGAACACGGCAGCGCTGGCTTAACGGTTGGACTCGAGCTTAGGGGGCTGCTTCAACCTAAATTACTCTGATTCTGTGTGCACAGAATGACAGTTCTGGATGTTGCATTTACCTGCTCGGTGAGACAGCAAAAATGTTCAGTTCTGCAACTTCTGTTTTGGAATTGTGTCGTATAGATGGATGAACGAGGTTTGGGACAACACCAAACCTGTCCTAGGCCCCCCTCCTCCCCCTGGACCAGCTGCAAGGTCTGAGCTCTCTCTGCCCTCACCACGGAGGTGTGCCAGGGTCCTCATGGCAAAGATGCCTCTCTGCAGGTAAAACCTGCCCTCCAGCACCTGCTGCGACAGCAGCCAAGGGCACTGCAGGATGATGGAAGCACAAAGAGGAATTTGGTTGCAAAGACTGCAGGCAGCCCTGCCAAACTCCATGGCTGTTGCTGTTAGGAAACACCTTTTTTTACCACCCCCTGAGTGCAGAGTTTTTTTTTGGTTTTTTGTTTTTTGTTTTTTTTTTTTTTTTTTTTTTTTTTTTTTCTCTGCCAAGGGGAGCATGAGTAACACGTTGCACACCAGGGCAGATGCTGAGCTGTTCCTCTGCTGGGGCTCCTCCAGGGTCTCCCCAGCCCCCCTTCATTTAAACACTGCAGCGAGAGCAGTTGTAGGAGACAGAAAGTTTCTGTTCCGACCAACGAGGCAGTTGAAGGCTTTCCCCACATGAAATGCCAGCGTGCATTGATGCTTCAGAGGGGCTCCAGGGTTTGCTACAAATATAGTAGCAAATTCAGCTCAAATGACGGCTGATTAAAGCTCCCAGATAATGACTCGTTTAGCTGCAGAGCGTGTGCTCGAGGAGCAGAGCTGCACAGCTTTCTAAAGGCTGGAAAGCCCAGCGCCTGAGCCAGAGCTGCCAAGCGAACGGATGTGCCAAGTGGAGCAGCGTAATAATATCAGTAACAGCAATTGTACAGCGAGGGAAGCAAACACTCAGCCCATACAACTGCAAATCTGCTCCAGCCCTGTGCGGCTGGATCCCTCTGCCTGTGCCTCCGATGGGGGCTTGGCTGCGGCTGAATGTACAAGTGGAGGCTTTCTTAGGCTCCTGTGTTTAAGTTTGCCCTTCCCTCCTCCCTCGCCCCTCAGTTATTTAGCGAAGGCTTTCCTGGTTGTGTGAATGGTCTGATTCTGCTGGAGGCAGTGAGAACCCAGCACATGGGGAGCTGAGCATTGTCCCTTCCAGGTGTTTAGGAAAGGAACTGCTCGTTCATGGTGGGTGAGATCTGGGATGCTGTTCATGGAATGGGGATCAGGCTGAGTACCCTCCTGTCCTGAGCTGAGTCTGCTCTGACCTGGGATCATGCTCTTGAAAGGGCAGTGCCAAATGCTGGGTTAATGTAGTGAGGGAACAGCCTTTGCTGTAGCCATCCCTTCGGGGCCCCTCAGCAAGCGTCACACAGGTCTGGGAGGATGCTGTCAACTGCACCCAAACCCACAAGGTGGGCTCAGGCCAAGGGTTTCTTGGAGGAAAGAAACCCATTTCAGCTACATCTGGAGGATCTCAGCAAGCAAGCGGTGACTCAGCTTTGTTTGCAGCTCAGGGGTGTTCTGGCTCCACCTACAACCCAATTTACAGTTATTTTTAAAATAGTTTCTGATGTGAGGTGCAAAGCATCACTTGCACTGTTAAAGTGGTGCAATCCCAAAAAAGCACCCGTTCCAGCAGCCCGTGTGTGTGCCAGGGCTCAGGGCTCTGATTCCCAGTGTGCCCAGTCTGCGTGCTGGCAGCATCCTGCCCAAAAAAGACCCCATGGAGCACACAGGCAGCCATCCCAAAGGAAGAACTGCTTTGGCAGTGTGGGATTAGACGGGTGGAGCAATCGTCTTAGGCACCATGTCATTATCTACAATTTCCAGGCCATCACAAATAGCACTTGGGGTCAGTTGTCCCCTGTTATTGTGGAGCGCGGGATGGAGGGGGCTCAGCGAGGAGCAGAGCTCAGAGAGGGGCTGACTCTATTAGCACACAAATTGCAGGCTTTCAGAAGCTGTCTTCTGAAGGGCCCCTAAATACACTCAACTCTAACTAGGAAGTTAAAAATGTTAATCTAATTGTCACCCAGACATGTTTGTATTATGTGAGTTTGTCCACTCCTTCAGTCCCTTATTAGCCTAAAATGTGAACACAAGAGTCAGTTTTGACATTGTGTGTTGAGATGAGTGCTGCTGTTTAATTTCTCTCTTGTCCCCTACCTCTCCCTCAAAGCTTGACTGATGAGCCCTTTAATTAGGCCGTCCCTGACGCAGTGGGATATAAATGTCACTAAACTAAAAAACAGATAAACTTTCTGGTTGTAGGAAAACTACCTAAATATCATTACCTGTTAGGATAATTTGTTCCGTTAGGTAATTGCCTCATTCATGGCTCATTATTTTAAGAATAGCTCCTGATGTAAGGGCAAAGTATCCTTTACCTGTGCTACTAAGGTGATGCATTCTTAAAAATACCTGGGATGAAACAATGGAGTGAGTATTCAGTGATTTGGGGGTGCAGGGATCAAGTCCTGTGCTGAAAGTTTGCCTTTTTTTCCCCCAAGGAACTGGGTAGTTTCAGAGCTGACATTTGTATCTTTTGTAGTGCATTAATCCTTTATTGGAGAGTTTCAGCTCCCTTCCTTGGCTCTAGAAGGCTTGGCAGAGTCAGACAGCTAAAATTAAGCAAGTTATTTGCTTGAGAGCTTCTCTGTTCTAGAAGGGGGCTGCAGTACAGGCTGTGGGGTGCTCGCAGGGAAAGGGGAGTCCCAGGTGAGCAGAGCTTCATTTTCGGCTGATCCTTTGTTTAAGTTACTTTTTGAGCACAAACTTACAACATGAGTGGGAGCTGGTTTAATTTGGAAGAGGGGAAAGCCCAGAAAGGGGCAGGGTAGCTGCTGCTATCAGCAGAGCCCTGGTGACTGAACTTTACTAATGACTGGTTTTTGCTTTCCAGAGGTTATCGGAGGCTCCTCAATGAGGCTTCTGTGCTTCCTTTGGACCCGGTTTTCCAGAATAAAGGGAGCCTTCCCCTCATGTAATGAGTGTTTACCCGGGGTGCTGATACCGTCAGAGTCTGTCACTGCAGGATCAAAACCAGAACTGCACGGGCCCTGATAAAGAGGCCAGATGTGCCACTTTAATTAATGCAATTTGCTAAACACTGGAGCAATTTAGTGCAACGTGATAGCACAGCAATCTTTGGGGCCAGGAAGTGCCGTCCCCAAGGCATCCCCAGCTGTTCCAGCTTTCTTCTCCACTCTGCCATCTTCATACATTTAGAAACTTAAAGGGTTTGCAGGGGAGCCACAACATCAAATAAAGAAGGGAATGGAGGCATGCGGGCAGACACAAAAGGAGGGTTGGCTGGGGATAGGGAGTGCAGGGACAGCGCACGCACAGCCCCAAACAGAGCCCTACACAGGGCCCTACACGGCCCTACACAGAGCCCTACACAGGGCCCTACAGAGCCCCACACAGAGCCCCACACAGAGCCCTACACAAACACAGCCCCCGCGAGCACCAGGACACAAACAAAGGTGTCTGTAGGAGCTGGGACCAACAGATCCCCCAGACAGAGCAAACACGTACCCGGGGTGTTAAACACCCCGTAACACGTTCCCAAACACCCCGTAACACATTCCCAAACACCCCTAACACTGTGAGGGCATCCACGCCAGCCTGGACATGGCCCTTGATCCTTCCCCTCCCCAAACACGGGCTCATCCCTCACTGCCTGTTCCTGGCACTTCTGTGTGAGTTCACGCAAGAAACAGAAGAGCTCCAAAGTTTCTTGTTTAGACATTTAAATCCTCTGGGATTTTTCTACTTAAGAACTGGAGGAAGTAAAAAAGAAACAATAATGAGGGAAAAATTAAAAGTTTCTTTAAAAGCCCACACGTTTCAGGGGAAGTGATGGGAAATTAGAGACCTGTGATAGATGGGCTAATTTCCCTAAGTGACAACCCAGACAGCTCCCTGCAAAAACCCAGTGTTTGGGTTTGATTTGTGTTCCCCCCTCCTCTCTGCACATAAGCCCAGAGTTGTGTGTGTGTGTGTGTGTGTAACTCACACTCTCAGTAGGAAAGATGTTGCTTTTGTATTGTAATGCACACGTGTCTCTCTCCCATCCACTACCAAAAGAATCTGGAGGAAGGAAAATGCAATTAGAAAAAGAACTTTGGACAAACTTTTGATTTTTTCAGGTTTACACCAGCCCAGTTTTCTACCTCTTCCTGAATGCCCTCATCATCCAATTATCAAACAGGTTTGTGCCAGTTTGGGGAGAAGTCCTTTCATGTCAAAAAAGCAAATTGTGGTGGCGAAAATGGTGGGGGAGGGAGTGGTGAAAAGAGAGTTTCTCCCTGAGTTCCCCAATAACCACACGGCCAGCACCTCCGGAGGGGAGCAGCTGCAGAGGTGGCTCATGTCCAGTGCCACCAAGGGCCTGGGGGGTTTGGGGTGTGAAATGTGTTCACTGCTGTGCTGCAGGTCTGGGATCTGAGGCCGAGCAGAACCCGTTGTGTCCTGCCTCAGCTGCCACGGGAGAAGGAATTTTACACCAGACTTACGGCGTCTATAATGTGGTGGGTTTCTTTTGCACCCGCCTCATAAAAAGCAAACTCTGTGCAACCAAATTGTTTTCAAAATTCATGTTGAAGGAATTGCATGAGAATACATGGGTTCAAGACCCTTCCTTTATCCCTGCAGATGTTTTCTGTGCTCTCCAGCAACACAGTGATTTTCTGGTGTGCTTTCAGTGTGACGTGATACAATTTTTCAGTTCTAAAGGAATCTGATTTCCAAACTTACTTCAGTTCAGTTAAACAGATTCTCAACAAGAGCCCACTCCATTCACCCAGTTGTCCTAAATAAAATGGAACATTTTGCGTGCCCTGAACTACTTTTTTTCCTAGGAAACTGAACAAAACTCCCAAACCTGTTACTTTATGTAGGATGAGTGCACCATTTCATTGACTCCGGCAGTCTCAATCCACATCAGAGATACAGAATAGAGGAGTCTCACCCAGCATGCAGGAATGCCACCAACCAGAATCAAGCCCAGCCCAGAATCAAGAAAGATCTGAATTTGTGTCACTTATTTAGAAATATACCTACACTTCTTGCTTGTTTCTTTATTTTCTTCATCTTTTTTTTAATCAGTATTTTTAAACTGAGGACAATTAAAAGGCATCAGAGTGAGGATGAGTGGGAGCATTGCCCTCTTCCAGCCTCCTCAGAGAGGGGAATGCTCTTGCTAACTTAAATAAGTTTGACAACCTGTAAATATAAACAGCTGATGAGAACTGCTGAGAAATCTTTAAAAGAAGAAAAGGAGAAAAAATTATCAAGTTAATGAGAAGCTGAGTAAAGGAATATCAGCCCTGTCACCCCTTTCAGCATTGGACAAATGAGAAGGATGAAGGGACATAATTAGGTCCTGGAAAATAGCATGGGCTCGCTGGGGAGGAAGAGCCAAAACAGCACCAAGGTAGAACATTTCATGCAAAAATCATATAAAACTCTAAATGTCTCTGGCTGACCATCACCTGCAGTTACTGCCCCCCTGGGAGAGCAGCAGCCCAGGAGGAGGGTGGTGATGAGGTGAATGACCTGTCCCATGCCCATAAAGACCTGTCACACCCTGGCAGGGGAACGGGAGCAGTAGGTGAGGATTGATTTGGGGCACGTCTGGGATCACCCCTGTGAGAAGA
Source organism: Pachycephala philippinensis (assembly GCA_013397055.1). Classification (NCBI taxonomy): domain Eukaryota; kingdom Metazoa; phylum Chordata; class Aves; order Passeriformes; genus Pachycephala; species Pachycephala philippinensis. The sequence goes on along the minus strand of VWZT01005543.1, from coordinate 108,316 downwards.
CAGAGTGTGGTGAAGATGATGCTTCACTTGGGTCCTGCTTGACGTCAAAGACCTGGGATGGAAATTGCTCTGAGGCACCTCAGTCCTCCTTTTTAGAGGGCTTTAAGCATCTTTGGAAATAGGAGGGAAGCTCCTGGGCCACTTGATTACAATGAAAGGCCTTTTTGGACCATAATGCTTGTTTTTGTTGACAGAAATGATGCTTGTGAAGGCAGGACTCTCTGTGTGTGTGGCCACGCACATTCTCGTGTGTGCGTTTTGCTGCATAACACAGAGTCAAGCCTCCAAACTGACTTTGAAAGCCCAAATCTACAAATCCTTTCCTACACCACCACACCGGTTTCAGGAAAATGCTGCCTTTCAAGTACAGATAGGAAATTAAAAGAAATTAATATGTTACTCAACAAGATTAATTAATTAGCTAATGTGAATACATTACTTAGCATCAGTAAAACCCCAGATAACTTTTTATGGCTGAGGAAATACGGCCTAAAGTGGTTCAATTCCAGCCCAGTAAAACTAGCATTCATTAGGGAAGCTGATCTGGAGAGAAAGGTGCCGAGAGGGGCCCGGTGCCAGCAGCTACCTGGTAATCACGAGATGGAACGGGATCCTGCGTCTCCAGGATGAAGGACTTGAGGTTACAAGATCATAAAACACAGGAGTCCATAAAGTTTCCGAGTTCTGAAGGCAGCCCTTAAAGTTAATATCATGCAGTATCCGAGCCGTAACAACAAGTCACCTAGAGCCATTTATTATTCCTTGAGAGTCACCACACTACACACATACCCAAAGTCCTTTAATGTCTCAGGAACATTCCTCTTATCTAAAGATTTATGGGAATATTATTGCATCTTAAGGAAATACCAATCAATTACTTTAACGCTAATTTCTGCCATTTTAATAACTCTCCCAAGGAACAGACTGACCATATTTAGTGTAGCTGTTAAGCTGCAAGAGATGTCGTTTCCCCTGGGTAATTGGACATTGTGTCAGTCCTGCTGTCGATAACGGCTGCATAATACAACCGTAGTTGTATGTTAAATTGCCATGTATTTCATATTATAGCCCTGTGTTATCCTCTAAACATCCTCTGGGAACCTTTTTACATGTTATTCTGTGCAGAGGAATGGTTTGACACAAAATTCATTGTGTTTCCATTTTAACTAAAGGGACTTAGGTGCTGACATTCCCCTGGAGTATGACAGAAGCCGGGTGCTCCGTCGCATTCAGTCTGAGAAATGACTCTCCTCTTCAAAATGGATATGTAGCCCTCAATGCTTTTAAGTTACAGCTGACTGTTTGTCTTCTCTTGCTTGTTTAAAATGGATGGGTTTCTTTTTTTTTCAAGCAAACCAATATATTACATTAAAAACCCTGAAGAAATTACCTTTAGGTGACTTTGAAAATCCAAGCCCGAATACATCACGGTGATTCTTTAGGAGGCACCTTATGTCTGTGAGTTATACTCTACCATTTGACTCTGAACAGTATCCATCTATCTCTACATTTCTCTCATGCATCAATGGAACAGCTCTTTCCTTAACGACCACTTCTGCACGCTGCTCCCTCCTGCTCCCCGCTGCAGCAGGGCCCTTTGCTTGTCATTCATTAACAAATTAATGCTGTTCTCCTGGACTGCCGGATTTCACTCCTGGCACCACTGACCAGATGTAAAGTGACAAGTGGAGTGAATGGTGGCACCTCTCCTTTTCCTAATGCATTAGGTGCCCTTCAATGAAAATGCTCTTTAGAGCAATGGAGAGCTCCCTCCCCGTGCTGTGACACTGATCAATTTGGACCAGGGCACTTAGTGAGAGCTCTCTGTGCAGGGAAACCGGGCTGGGACACAGCAGGTGTGGGAATGAGAAATGGGGAGGGGGTTCATCGATGTGAGAGACCACCCAGGATGAGCACTCTGCCTTCCTTGTCTGGTCCGTGCTCTGCTCCCTTCCTGCTTATCCTGGCACTCTAACCTTGATCTTTGCTGAAATGCAAGGACAGGGCTTTTCCCTTCCATGGACAGAGGTATTGAGGACTTGCTACATCTTTTCAAGTGGCCTTTGTTTTAACACTGTTCTTTCTTGTCCAGGATTAAAAACTGCAGACCCTTCTTGCAGGTGAGGATTTCTGGGCTTCTAATTGCATTTACGTGTTGCTTTGAACCGTAATTCTTGCTCCATATCTTATTTTTGAAATGAAGTGCCCCAAACTGGAGACATCCTAAATAATACAGAGAATAATTTGGAGAAGAGAGGTTATGTGGAGACCTCAGAGCAGCCTCCCAGTATCTGAAGGGGCCTAAAAGGAAGCCAGAGAGGAACTTTCAACGAGAGCCTGGAGTGACAGGAAAAGGGAGAAAGGCTTCACACTGACAGAAATAGATGTTAGGGAGAAATTCCTCCCTGTGAGGGTGGGGAGGCCCTGGCACAGAGTGCCCAGAGCAGCTGTGGCTGCCCCTGGATCCCTGGCAGTGCCCAAGGCCAGGCTGGATGGGGCTCTGCACATTCTGGTCTGGTGGAAAGTGTCCTTGCCCGTGGCAGGGGCAGAGATAGATGTTCTTTAGCTTCCAACCCAAACCACTCTGTGATTCTGTGGTCCCATAACATTGCGCAGACTGGATGCAGTTACTGCTTCTCTTTGTAAGGGATACAGCACCTGGAACGGATGGGAACTCAGCACCACTCAGAAAGTAGCACACAAACCTTTAGTGGCTCATACCCATGGGTTGGACGGTTTTCATTTCCAGGTCAAGCTTTGCAAACCAGGAAAAGTGCGATCAAAACACGGTGTAATACCTCCCTCAAACTGTGCAGCTGACTGCATTTCACTGACACATTAAATGACTGCAGGGAATGAACCAACAGCTGTTTGCACTATTGTAGATAAGGTGTCACTGCCTCCCTTCAAAACCAAAAGGTCTTTTTGCTGTGAGTTGTGTCTAGGGAATCAAACTGTGCGAACAAGCACAAAGAGAGAGAGACATCTGCCTTGGGAAGTTGCAGCTCTCCGGGCTGGATGCTTTGGGCTGTAGAAAGTTCTGTTGCTTCATCAACAATAAAGGAGCAGACTGGAGTACCCGGGCTGAGCTTTGTCATGGAAAATCCTCAGTGAGCACGAGCTGCAGGGATGGACAGTTTGCTTGCCTGGCTGAGATTTTGCTTTTTTAGCTGGGATTTTGCTTTTCCAGCTGAGGTTTTGCAGAGTCTTTTCAGCCTGAGAGGAATTAGAGGTGGACAGCGAGGCCTTTCAAGTAAAAGCTGTCTGAGCACAGGTCTGGCAGCGCTCCCCTTTCGCAGCCAGCATGCCGAGTGTTCTCCTATCTGCACAGCCTTGCATCAACAGCAAAGCGAGGAAGATGATTCTGCTCTTCAAAGGGCCTTTTTTCTCCTTGATACAATACTTTAAAGATGGTGGTTACAGTGTCTCTCTATAGGCACTTTCTGCAAAGTGAGAATTTGATATTCAAAGCAGAAAGGGTGCTGCCTGTCTCATCTTAACAGTGGAGAAGGCGCTGGTCTTGCCAAACAGGGAGGGTGGAGGAAGGATAAACAGCTTTGGGAAATGCCTCCCTAGTGGTTTTTCTACTCAATCATTCTATATTTTGAAGCTAAAAATGATAAAATCAAAAGAAAATAATAAAGGATCAATCTTAAAGGCAGTGAAGGAGAGGTGTAATATTTACCATCAAAATTTGGACTTTAAAAACTCTGATGTGGTGTAAATATGTGAGATACCTGCAACCAACTCTTAAAATAGAAAGAACAGTAACATTCCTTCTAGAAAAGATGCAGATGGTGGCTAACAGCTACTGGGACTGTTCTTATTCAGTGCAAAAAATGACTGGGATAAGAAACTTTTCTTAATTTTTCTGGACATAGACTTTTATCATTTGAATCCCAGTTTAAATCCTGAACATCCCAAGGTGACAAACCAAATGTCCTGGCTGAAGAAATAAGAACTGAATTCTGCTTCTGCCAGTCCCCAAGTCTCCATTAAAATGGGACTATCAGCTGAAATATCAAACCATCCAGAACCTGCCAATCCAGTGGAAATGTTGCCACTTCCCTCATTTTCGGTGAATTTAGTTATCCTCAGGTTTCAGGAAAGCAGGGGGCACTTCCAAGGCCTTTCAGCTTTGTTGTGAAATTTGTACTGCTTCTGAAACAAATCCTGTTGTACTCTGCAAATGGCACATTTGCCACCAGTCCGAGACCTTTCATCTATCTCTCTGTTTACTCCTTGAAAACTGGCAGAGTTTATGGTGTTCCTGAAAAGCCATTGCTCTTGCTGCAATGTTGTCAGGTGGGAAAAGTTCTTCTGGAGTGGGGTGATCCTGCAACATCTTCAGTCAAACTGATGAACAGGCAGATAGACTCTGTGCAAACATTTTTTGCTTTCCTTTCACTGTTCCTGGATTTGGAGCCTCTTGTTTCTTGGTTTGAGTTAATGCATTGTAACAAAGCTGTGGCTTGGACTAATTACATTTCCGTGTCAAGAATTCCAGTCCTTGGAGTCCTCCCTCCTTCCTGCTCCTCTGGGAGGGTACTCAGCTGGCAGGCCCAAAACACCCCCTTCACTGATATAATCAAGATGCTGCAGCCACGCTGACATCGCAGCACCTGAGATGCTTGTTCACATGTGTGTGATGTTATTAACTCATCCCGCTGGCTGGAAATGCTCTGGAGAGCTGTGCACAGAGCTGGCTTTTGGTGAACCAGCAGGGATGGATTGTCTGTGCAGCAACTTAACGTGCCAGCCCACACCCCTGTCAGAGTCCTGCTCCATTCTCATCCTGAGGATACTGCTAAGAATCTTTGCCATTTAAAATGCAGACACTGCCTGTAAGCAGCCACATCTCTGCTTTATTTGAAGCATTTTTGCCCCCATTTGCTCAAAGTAGGCCTTAATTCAGTCAGTTGATTGAACCCATCCTTTCAGATTCCTGGATGAAGAGGGGGGAGATCCCCTAGTGCAGAGAGCACAGTGCTGGGAAAACGAGACCCTGCCAAGCCAAACCCTTTTTTTGGCATAACATGTCCTTGCACAGCCCATCACACTGGCCACAGCTGAGTCAGGCTGCAGTGTTGGTGTAGCTGAGAGCAGAATGTGGCCCAGAGAGGGCAGCGCATGAGCTGCCAAGGGCATCTCTCAGCTGACAACGTTGCTGTGGGATTTCTCCTGCTTAGGGAGGCAGCCACATGTAAGCATCAGCAATGAATCTCTTATTCTTTTATCAAATTAGTGTCAAACAAATTGGGTTTTGGGGGCCCCCTCCCAAGGTTTGCTAACCCCTTCACCTCTGCCTCTGTTTAATACATCAAGGGCAGAAATAGGAGACCTGGAGAACAGAACATTTTAGCTACTTGCCTCTTCCCTCACTTTTTCCCCCAAGGACAGTGTGTGGGACACCCTCCTCTTCATTGCTGTTTTACCTTGCCCTTTAGCTGTGGGAGGACAGATGCCCTTGGGAAGAACAAACAGGAAGGGCCAGGCTGCCTCTGCTGTTAAACCACTGCTGTTCCCTGGAGTCAGCAGTCACAAATCCTGCCCTGGCTCTGCACAAGAGTCTTCAGGCAGAAGAAACAACCTAAAGCTGAAACACCCTCTGACCAGCCTGGCTGCAGACCAGCAGGAAAAGCCAAGGGATTCTGTTACAAGAATTTTTTTCAGCTTTCCTGGGACCATGGGAAAAGGCCATCTCCTCGAGGCCAAACATGGGTGTCTTTCAGATCTGCACTCCCAGCAATGGGCCATGAGAATTCATTACTCAGCCTTAGCCTTCGCTTTTTCATGACTCAAAACCCAACAAGACAAGAACTGGGCTTCCTTCCATTTGCCCAAATGCAAAGCACAGTCTGTGTAAAGCACACTGAGCAAGGTGCTGGTACTCAGTGGTGGGACCATCCTCCATCCAGCCAGGACAAGGGATCCTCCTCTTACAGCCAGGGTGAGAATTCTGCTTTACAGCCTGGCAGCAGTGAGATCTGGGCCCAAGAGGGACCAGGTGGTGAGGCCTCTGGCGTGAATACCAGTGTTGTGTCAGAAAATTGTTCTGGTTTCAAGTTAAGAATGTTTTCCAATGGATCTAGGGCAGATTGAGGGTTCTGGTCTAAATGTATGTCTCTGAGCCATTTCAAGCAGCAGCTATTTTGGATTTTCCTCCTTGCAGCTCCGCTGGAGGTGTTGGTTGAGCCCTGTTGTACCAGGTGTCATCAAACAAACAGGAAGAGCTGGCTCTTGTTTGATATGTGTGATCTGAGCTGAGCAGATCCTGGCTTGAGAGGATTGTGTGACTCACCAGCAGCCCTGGGGGCACAAGACACGTCTTACATCATTCCATGTCCATGTCCACCCACATGGAGCAGCCCTTCCCAAGCTTCTGACAGCTGATCAAACCCTGTGGCCTTTGCAAACACAGGCAAGCAGCTGCAGAGGCTGAAACTTGGCGTGTGCTCTCACTGATTTGAGCTCTAATGGCAACGGGAATGCCCAGGAAACACACAGCAGCTCCTGGATAGCTGCAGATGTGCCCCAGCTCAGAGAACCCGGTGAAATCACACTCCCTGGGCTTGATGGTTGCACAGCTTTGCTGCACGTGAATGGTGGGAGACCCCACTGTCCTTAGGGGTGCCCAGGTGTGTGAGCAGCAGGCGTGTGGGGAGGTGCAGACGTGTTCCCAAAACTGAGAGTGCTCCTGCTGTACGTCTGAGACTCTCGGAGCACCCACGGCTCTGCTCCAGTACGGATCTGGAGTGGGAAAGTTACCACGGCTGTGCCTGCTATTAACATTTAGAAGGTAATCTCCCTAACACCATAAACGCTAACTACTCTGGCATGCCCTTGACAGCTATAATTGTCTGTAGCCCTGTAAAAAATAACAGCCATCTGGCAGAAAGTACTGATGCTGAGAGAGGAAAGGGGAGACAGGCACCAGCAAGAGACCAAAGCAAATCCCCCAGAACAGGTTACCTCGGGGCTATTTGATTGCCTGGCAATGTGCTCCTGTCCCTCTTTTCAGCTGCTTTCAGTGTCATGGGAGGAGCATCTTTCTGTTTTAGCCTTCCAGCCAGCACAAGACCAATCGGAATTTCTTACAGACAAGGAAGCAGAAATACTTCTGCTTCACTGGAACTGACAAACATGATAAAAAGAGCTGGCCTGGTGGAGATCAAACCCATGGGCTACATAAGAAACCTTGCTCTGTGTATGAAAGAAGTGAATTGCCCTGATAATCGTGTGTTGTAGATCATCTGGCGCTTGCAAGGAATGACCTCCCTGTTCCTCAGCATCTCTGGCTCTCCTCATCATTACAGCCCTTGGAAAAAATGGCATATTAAGTGTGAAGACCAACAATCCTGGAAAGGAAACGATCCCTACTATTCACAGAGCCAGAGCACTTCGGGCAGCCAAATGCCAGCTCCTCCCGGGGCATCCCTTGGCTTTAGCCTCATCCACAGAGCTCCTCCCACGGGCAAAGAAAGAATCCAGCTCGGACAGGCTGTTTATTCACTGGCCTTTCTGATAAGGCTGCTGAAAAAGCCTGTGGAAAATGTGGGAACCAGGAAAGCAGGATCATTTTCCAGCAGGATCCATCTCAAGACTCCCTGCACAGCCTCGCCATTGGCAGTGAACCGGAATAATGTGCTCAGTATTGTCTGCAGTGAATTTTGGTCTTTGCTGCAACCCCCCACCTGTGGAGGGAGGGCAGAAGGATGTGGAAGGGGGGAAATCCCCTGGGCAATGCTGTTCTCAGGCTCTGACAGAAAGCAGGAGCCCTGACAGCTCAGAAAGAAACAGTTTTCATCCAAATTCCGTGACACAAGATACCCAAACAAGTTCAAACCATCTTTCAAAAGTCATTCACACTTAACAACCCTCTCTAAACTTCCCTAAGGTTATGCTCAGATTTTCACTGTGGCAATGGAGCAAAATCTGTCTCCAAACCACGAGAAATTTGAAATTTTGCATAAATTCAGAGCTGCAGCCACAGGTTGATTCCATCTTTGCTGGTGATTTTACCTTTGCAGCTTTAGAGAAGTGCTGAGTTGTCCCCTCCCAAGGGTGGGCCGCTGACTTCCTTCCACCTCCTGCCCCTTTTTGAGGACAAGTTCTGTTCTCAGATTTACCTGAAATCTCCCTGTGGCTTTTTACTACCCTCCAAGGAAAGAGAAGAGGGTGGTCTCTGGTACAGCCACGTCTCCTGAGCACGGCTTGACTGCAGTTAGTGATAACAACAACCACCAGAGCAATGCAGAAGAATTTCGGGAGGAAAAGGGCACATTTCAGTCCTCGCTCTCAGAAGAGTTGATCTTCTCTTTAACCTCTGGATGAGCACACATGAGCTACAGATCGAAGACATCTGCTACCAGACAGCTGCATTCACAGCCTCCAAAACAAGGACCACCAAAAAAAGCTGCAGCCCACGGCTGCCCAGTCCCTGCCCTGGTGAAGGGGAGATCTGGAATCTCTCTGAGGTAAATGCATTTTGGCAATTCACCACAGCCAGAGCCACGATGGCAGCCCAGCAGGAAGGTGAGCCAGGCTTTGGGCCACCTCACTCACAAGATCCCTCTTACAGAACTGTTTATTTTATATGTGCCAACTCACTGTCAGGATCTGAGAATAATTTTATAAATGACATTTGGCTTAATTTTACTTTTTTTTTTTTTTTTTAAATCTGTAATCTAGTTGTTCAGGACTAAGACTGTCTCATGAAGCAGGCAATGGTTCAAGCCTTTTCCATCCTGACAGCTGTGTTGGTACAGCTGATCCAGTGCCTCACACTGAACATCTCACAGGAGGATTTTCTCCAAAGGATTCATATTTAGACCTTTGCTTCCCCTAAATTGCTTTTCCTGACCCCATTTAAAAGTGTCTTGAAGGACACTGACACTTGCTTTTCAGGTTTGCATCTAATCCTTCTCCCACTTTGCATAAATCAGGAGTAATTGCACTAAAGTCTATTTCTTCCACAAGCATTAGCAGAACTGTTACAACCACAGAGATTTATTTTGAGCACTGGCTTCAGTCCTAGCAATAAGTAGCTTCCAGCACGGCAATTGCTCCTCACTTAAAGGACCACAACATGGAATTTGCTCATCTGTGTCTCCTGAGGGCCGGGCTCACCCTGCAGCCTCCCGGGGGTCTGTGCCACTGCTCAGATCCCTGTATCCGTGCTGTGTGCCACCCTCTCTGAGACTGCAGACCCTTGGTTACATGGGAGCCACGGCAGCCTCCCCGGCAGCTCGGGGCACAGCGATGGGTCAGACACAGAGCAGAGTCCGTGGCTCGGGGTTGGGCAATGTTGGCTTCCAGGGATTCATCCAACCACAGCTCCACGGTTTTCATTGTGTGCTCCCAGCTTCTGTCTGCCTCGCTGTCCTGAGCTGTTCTGAGCACTGCCAAAGCCCACTGCGAAAATGGGTGGTTTTAAACCTGCTGCTGCTGCCAGACTGCTTTGTTGGGCTTCTTCCCTCTCACCTGCTCCTCCCTAAGGATACACATCCCGAACCTTACACATCTCTCCTGTCCCCACGACTGGCTGCCAGATCAGGGACTTCTTCTTGCTTTATTACATGAAGGGGCAATGAACAACTGCAGAGCCAAATGCATCTCATTGTTTGAGCCTTTTAAAATCGGTGCTTTTACCACAGTTTGATTCAGGCCATTGACCTTACAGCCCAAAAGAACTGGGTGACATCAAATGCCATTATCTGCTGGCAGTGTTGGGAATAGCTCCAGCTGCATGTCGACCCTCCCCTCAGCAGGATCCTGATGCTTCCTGCATCATCTCTCATCCTCCACCAGCATCATGGAGCCTTTAAAGTCCAGGACACAAATTCCATCTTCTTAGGGAGGGGCTCTCTTTGTCTGACTGACAGTGCCTGTGGCTGCCACTAATTCTATTCAACACAGACATGATCTAGACCATTTTGCACACTGTAGAAAAACTGCCTTTCCAGGGAGGCTTGTGGCCCTTAAAGTTTACACAAACATTTTGTTCAGCATGAGTGTTAAGCAGCCAGCTCTGGCTGGACTGCAGCTCAAACAGGCAATTAAACTGCAATCCATCCACAGCCCAATTTACTGTTCCAGCTGAATCCATCACACCCATGGTAGCATAGCCTTTCCTTCCTTATTGTGTGTAAAGCCATTTCTACTGCCTCCTTCATGGTATCACCTATACTGAAATCATAATCTTAAAAAATCCTCCTATGTATTCAGACAGAAAAAGGACTAGAAATGGAATGTTTCTAGTTTACTGGAACATCACCTCTCTGCTCTGTGGCTCAGGGAGATTTGGGAGAGCAGGAGCCTCACTAACCATTTTCCAAGGCTGTTGAACATACCCAGACCTAAACACAGCAGCACGGTCACCTTGGAGCAACAGCTCACATCCCAGCCAGGATTTCAGCATCTTATGGAAATGGGTTTGAGGAGTTTCCTCATCTCTTCCTGGTGTTGGTTTCCCCTTAAGCCCCCCTGTCCCAGCATTTGTCCGGGCAGCAGGAGGCAGCTCTGGAGGGGCTGTGGGGGTGCAGGGAGGGCTGGGGTAGGAGCCCAGGGCTGGCTCATGTCAGGGGGATCCCAGTGCTGTGGGTCAGGTCTGGGGTGCTCTGCGTCAGGTGTGGGGTTCTCTGGCTGGGCCCCATGGGGATCAAGGCTGGAGCAGGGGTGAGGGGTACCTGGCTCCCCGCCTGCACCTCCCCAACCCTGCCAGATTAATGAACACCAGCTTCACATTAAGTGTGAGTAGCAAAAAGGGGGAAAATGCACTTGGGACAGAGAAATGTGGGACAAAAGCTGCACATATTTCCATCAACCTAAGGCCAGGACATAACAATAATCACTTTGCCAGCCTGGAGGAGAAGAACAAGACCAAGGGCTTCTTTTCAGAGGAGCTGAGACAATAGTGACAAAGGGCCACACAAGGTCAGCAACACTTCAGCAGCTCATGTCAGCCGAGGAGCTGGTCCTGATCTGTCATCTCCCTGCTGCTCGCTGACGACGCTGACCACGAGGCACTGTCCAGCTCTGTGTCAGTGAGCTGCAGAGCCCTCCCCGGGCTCGGTGGGCTGCGGAGCGAGCTCTGCTCCCTCCCTCTGGGGGCTCCAGGATTGTCACCTCCCTGTGCCCCCACCCCTGTGCCTGCACCAGCCCCTTTGGCTCATTTGCATGGCTGGGAAGGGAGAGAAACTCAGCAGTTGCTGACTGTGGACAATGTCCTGAAAGTGCTGGAGCTGGCAGGCAAATTAAGGTTAGGGTCAGGGGTGTGGGAGGGGCAAGGCAGAGCCGGGTTCAACTTCCACCTGCAGTGGCTGAAGCCACGCACCCGAGATAATCTCATCGTGTACATGGACTACCTCCCTTCTCTCAGGTCTTACCTGCCTTCTGTCAGAAATTCATGGTCAGAGCTCCCAGCTGGGGTGGACAAGAGAAATACGGCTGGGGCAGAAGCAGAAGTTGCACCCTCAGCAGAGCAGCAGATGGGGAAAAGTCCTCTGCCCTTGCCTGCCTGCCTTTGAGGTCCCAGTCTTACAAAGACCTGTCATTAGTTAATTAACAATTAACCCTTGTGCCTGCCCAGGAAATGAGGGTGAGCTGGATGTGGGGCTGACTGTCCCAGGCACAGCTCTCCTCTGAACAGCCAGACATGGGTCCCACCTGAGCCAGTCTTAGTAACACCCCTTAGTGCAGAGCCTTTACTTGTGGAAGTGTCCCAGTTGCATTGACCTCCTTCTGCAAGTAAAGTCACACTCTCAGCAGCAAAAATGGAGGTTTCATCCCTTCCTGTCCTTCCAGGTCTCCCCACTTGCAGCCCTTGATTCCTTCCAGAAACTGGTGGCCCATACTGTAATTCCTGGAATGAAAGCACCCAGCCTTTGTGCTCCTCATTGCAGCCACTTTCCGAAGCATGTGTCTGCCAGCAAAAGAAACACTTTAATGTTTGCAATGCGAAGGAACAGTTTATTCTGGTGCTGGTTTCTCTGGGGTGAGAGAAAGCTCTGGGCAACAAGGGATTAGGGGCTCCATTGTGTCCTTTGCTGGTGTTGCCCACCATTGCTGCCATTTGCACACATCCCACGTCCAGGATCTGGGGGCACGGAAACAGCCACCCCACCTGCTCCTGGGGCTGGGCATCACTCTACCAGGAGCTGCTTTTGGGGGGACAGTTGTTCGTGGGGAGAGGGGTTGAGTGCGTGTCTGCGTGGGGAAGGTAGGGCAGAGGGGGAGGAGGGAGAGAAACAAGAGTAAACATGAGTTGGGAGGATTTTCAAAGCCGGCAGAGGGCCTGGAAAAGGACAGGCTTTGAATTCTGCATGTTCTTTTAACTCGGCCTCTGATTTGAAGAGGCCCCCGAAAGCCTGGTAAGCCTCATTGAACTTGAAAAGCTACAAGCTTCCTTTCTTCCCCATTTGCTTTGTCTTCTCTTATCTCATTCATGTGAGATGTTGCTCCCACCCGGCCCTTGCTGGAGAGAGGAGCCAGCCCAGCCCCAGCACTGCGGAGCAGCAGCAGCATCACACCCCAGAGAGCCCGCACACTGGGCAGGAATGGTCAGCGAGGTGCTGAGCCGCCCTGCCAGGCCTTGGATCCGGGCTGATCGGGGGCCCGGGGCTCTCCTGCACGCCTGGGCACACGGAGCTGCTGCCAAGGGCTGCTAAAGCCAGGCTGTGACCCCTCCCTGAGCCCTTCTGCACGAGGAGGCTTTGGGCTTTGCTTTGCAGGGACCCTTGTCCAGATGCTGAGCCTGCAGCTGCCCTCTCAGTGACAGCCCCACACACCAAAGGCTCTTTGAGGGCAGGGAAGTCCCACTGAAGGTACCAGTTCCCCCCTGAGCACTAATGCAGACTCCAGAGGGTACAGAATTCCCAAATGGACCCAATTCCCAGATTGCTTGGCAACTGCACACTCACATCCTCCCTGTGGCTCTCCTGTGGGGTTGGTTCTGCATAACTTTGCCTGCTGCCATGATATCAAATCCCTGTTCCCACCTCGCCCGAGGATGAAGGCTCAAGGCACCATTTCCTGCACTCTGAGGAGCTCTTTGCAAGCCCTGTGCTGAACCAGACACATCCAGGATCCAGGAGTGACTCCACTGCATGCGCCTAAGTGTGCTATGGGATTTATCAAGACCAGATCTAATTGCTACCTTCAGTGAGGACGAAGGTGCACCCACCATTTAACACTGCTTAATCTTACTGGGAAGGGGAGGTAAACCCCCAGGTGTCCCAGCACACCTCAGCGAGAATATTACACCACCAGTTACAAAGAATCACCCTTGTCCATGTCATTCCTCAGTGCTGATTCTTCACAGCAGGTATTTGCAGCCAGATCTTCTCCTGCAAGCTGCAAATAAAACTGAAAACTTACAGCCAGGTGGGCCTTTTCTGATGAATATTGAGCTAAAAGGCAGCTTCCTGCAGCACTTCTCTCACTGTGAGTGGAGAGAGGCTGAGGGTTTGGAGACTCTTGATAAACAAGTAAAAGCTCAGATATAATGAGAAAACCTTTTGTGACATAAGGACCTCTGCATGTCAAGTAAATTCATTATATACCAGCTTGACTGGCAATCTGACGGCCTCCAAGTGTCTGATGCAATTACACTGAGACGGGGGAGATTGTACAGCTGTGTTTCCCTGCTCATAAAACGGAGCCAAAGTAACAAAAAGGGGGTGACAAGAAACTGAGGCCTTTCCACTGGGCAAGGCAAAGCCTGGTGGAGTTCGAGGGTTCATGGAACACTTTGATTTTGGAGTTCACAGGGTTCACAATGCAGGGAGCGTTCACAAGCTTTTCCTCAGAGACCTAAAGCCGTGGGGATTCTCCTGTCTCCTGTCCCTCCTCTTCCACAGGGAGATCCATTAAATACACAGAAGGGGACTGCAAACCCCGCTCTAATCATAAAAGTCAGGCATAACTCCGGTAAATTCAGTATATTTACCCCAATCAATGAAGCCCAGTGTGTTTTTTCACCTGAGCTTCAGTGCAGGGGCTTTGCTGCTCCCCTCCCATGGCAGCACTGCCTGAGCACGTGGGATAACCACAAGTGTGGGATAAACACACGTGTGGGATAACCACACAAGGGACAGTAAATTGTCAAAGCCTGAGAGAGCAGGTACCCAGGGAAACCCCATAACATACACATATAAAGAGCATCCCATAATATTCTGCACATACAGACTCAATTTAAAGCAAGTCTTCCTTCCTCCAATGGCTGGAAAATGAGCAACAAACTCCCACCCGTGCCCACCTCCCCAGTGCCTTTGTTGGATTGTAATTCCCCTCCTGACTGAACTGGGAGAGGAGTGACTGGTGCTGTCTGTGAACAGAGAACTGGGAGCTGGGAGCTGGGAGCTGGGAGCTGGGAGCTGGGAGCTGGGAGCTGGGAGCTGGGTGTGTGAACACCACCTCAGCCCTAATCCCTCCTCGGTTATGGCGGTGGGACACCTGGCTCAGCACAGCGGCCACTCCAGCTCCTCTCCTGGCCAAGAGAGGGATCCTCTGGAGATTGTTGTCCACCTTGATGGGACTTCTGAGGATTCCCACCTGTCCAGGCCTTGGTGAGGTCAGTTAACTTTTCTTTCTTCTGTTCCACTCGAGGATTGCCCGTTCTCGGTGAAGCAGGGCCAGGATTGCCTCTCCAGCTCAGGTTTTGCATTGCACCCACAGATCAGCACCTGCTCCCTGAGCCAACCCCGCAGCCCCACGGCTGGGGATGTGCTGTGAACTTCAGCTTACACCTTTCACTTCAACTTTCAGTTTAAAGCTTTTCCTAAGTGTCATGAGATAACCTGAAAATTATTTTCTGAGAGGAAAGAAACAGCTTCTGCACAGAACATTAAGCCTCTTCTTCCCAAGCGAGACAAGCCCTGAGACTGCACTTGCTCCCCCTGTTACAGCACTTTGTGCCCCCAGCCCCACGGGCACCAAATGAGCCCTTGGAAGGAAAACTGCACAGCAAAAGGAATTTCTCCCATATACAAGAGATTCTCTGTAATAATACCAAGCAGCAAGACGAAAAGATTGAATCCAAATTGTCTTTTCAGAGTTCCCTGTTAGGACATCTCACACTAGTAGTGAATGCCTGAAGGAAGGTACACACTGGCATTAAATTTTCCATTACTTTGAGTTTTCATTAATTAACTTGGAAAAAGTAGCACCATGTTTTCTATTTACACCCAGCTATTTGTGCTGTATATTGGATTAGATGATAACCTATTTCTTCTAAAGCTATGGCAATAATTTAGGGCTCATCCAGCTCAACAGGAAATTCCAAATGAAAAAAGAAATTTCATTTTAACTGTGGATGAATTAATTGTGTTTGGCTCTGAAGGGCTGTCTGTCTTCATTATTTTAGTTTAGGCTGGATTAGATTAAATTAGATTAGATTGATGGATGGGGAGAGGAATGGAAGGACAATATATTCCCTTTTTAAGAGTAATATGCAAAAAAAATGGAGACGGAGGAGTTTCACAAGAATATAAATCTGAATAAAGTTAGATGACCACTGTGGACTCTTTAACCCTGAAATAGTTAGGGATTTATTTGGAGACATGTGAAATTACTTCTCCACACCATGTACTCCTTTACAATATTTCTATAGCACAAAATCATTCCTATTGAAAGATATCCTAGTGGATCTCTTCCTGAAAAGTTCAAAGATTTTCCAAACAGCAGCATTTGGCAGCAAAAACCTCCTTGGCTCAGGAGATATCACTGCTTTACAGACTTTTTTTTGCTATGCCTAAGTTTCAAATGATTTTTTGCTAACTCAGAAATACATCTGTCTGTTCCTACACAGAAGGGAAAAGGATTCTCTGCAGTGAGACAACACCCAGAAGGCAATTCTGAGCTCCACCGAGTAGTTTTCCAGTTCTTCAGAGCAAAGTGGTTGACTTGGCTTGGAAACTCAGCCAAATAAAATCTCAGAATTCCATTCGGTTGACTACAATTGGGAGTTTATGAAAGAAAGTCCATTCCTCTACCAAAACTGGGCAGTTTAGAAGCGGGAAACACCAGCTGGGATTTCAAAGCTTTGTTTTTTTTTTTTTTTTTTTTTTTTTGCAATGTGTACACTAGAAGGATCTCCCTCTGTCCAGACTCATCTGAAAAACTATCTGCAATTCAAAAGGTGCTGAAAATTTAGTCCAAACCTGAATTATCAACACAGACTCAACTTCATGATCCTTTTATCTGATATTTAATCATGTCTGAACACCAACAAATGCCTGCTACTGAAAGAGGGATGGTGTAACTAGTCCCAAGCAGCCTTGCCTTGGGGTTTTTGCCAGGCAGGCATTGTTTAGCAAATGCTAAGCTATTTTCTGTCCCAGTTCAGCTGTTTCCTTTGTTACTCACTTCTTTGGGGTAGATGTAGCCATGGCCCCTCTACTGTGAGCCAGCAATTCCGTAAGTTCATTAGAGCTGAGTTTTCTTACCCTTCACCATCCAGATACTGAGTCTTTCCTTCATTGAATCCTACTCTGAAGCCAGAAGATGAGATGGTGTAAAACTCAATTTATTGGCTCTGAAGGGGTTTATATATTTTTTTTTTTTTTAATGATTATTAAAAAGACATTTTCTCTACAAGTGAATAACCCCACCTGTAGTTCACTTTCAGTGATGTGAATGGACGTCTGGGCACAGCTGGAAGCTCGGGATGCCTTGTGCCATCGTGCCAGAGCAAACATTCACCCAGAGGCAGTGCTGGCGCTGCCCGGAGCGTGTCTGGGGATGTGCAGGACAGGGAGAGAGGGCACCAAGGGCTGGGGTACCACAGCGGTGGATCCCATCCCACCAACACCACCTCTGGCAGAGCACAGACTGGGAGCACAGACTGGGAGCACAGACTGGGATGGGAGCACAGACTGGGATGGGAGCACAGACTGGGATGGGAGCACAGACTGGGAGCACAGACTGGGAACCTGCGTTCTCTCATCACCCAGCACCTCCCGGGATGTGTTGCCTTCCAGCAGAGTTCTCCTCCCGAGGGAAATGCCGTGTGAGCCCAGGGCACTCCGAGGCTCACGGACACCCAGCACAGCGCGTCCCTCCTGCTGACGCCTCTTGGCTTCTCTCACTCCCACTCAGAGCTGTGGCTTGAAAACCCGGGGTCTTTCTAGACTGCACTTCCTCAATCTCTGAGTCATACTGGGCAAGGACTTCTCAAAAGCTTGTTTGGTGGCAGGACCCTCTGCTCGACAATGAGGAAAATCCTGCAGGATTCATGGGAATTTCTGCTGAGCAGATGGAGGGAAATGCAGTGAGAATGGTCCTTAATTAAGATGTTTTGTCTACTGTAAATCAGGCTATCTGCAAAAGCACCCATGGAGCAGATGTGTTTGATCTTATCACGCTTGGTTCTGCCACAGCCTTGTTTAAGGCTAATGAATAAAAAGATCGATTTCTTGGGATGAAATGAGGGAAGGAGGGATGACTTGAGGGGAAATACTGAGTATTATGACTCAAATACTGAGTTGTATGTTGAGTCACACAACTTGTCACACCACAGAAATAAAACCCACACTTTTTATTTTAATGGGATTTCTGAGACTTTCACACTATTTGGTAGTCGTGAAGAAGGAATGAGTTTCAGTGCATAAAGCACCAGCTATGGTTTGTTTTCCCAATGCTCAAAACTCTTGTCTTTAGTGTGATAGAGTTACATTAAAAAATCCCTGCCCCTGGGAGATGCATTATCCAGGATAACCACCAGCACAATTCAGCTGAGTCCTTTTCCATGCCTGGAATCACAGAATCACAGAATCTCTGAGGTTGGAAAAGACCTCCAAGATCATCAGATCCAACCTGTGACCCATCATCACCATGTCAGCAAGACCAGAGCCCCGAGTGCCGCGTCCAGTCCTTCCTGGGATTCTGCAGGGATGGGGATTCCTGCAGGGATGGGGATTCCTGCAGGGATGGGGACTCGTGCAGGGATGGGGACTCACTCCTGCAGGGATGGGGACTCGTGCAGGGACGGGGACTCCTGAAGGGAGGGGGACTCGTGCAGGGACAGGGACTCGTGCAGGGACGGGGACTCCTGAAGGGAGGGGGACTCGTGCAGGGACAGGGACTCGTGCAGGGATGGGGACTCCAGCTGCAGCTTCAAGGTGCAGTTGAAGCTCTCATGACCAGGAGCACGACCTCTTTCCTCTGTCTTTGGCACCAAGAAGCTGTTGTATCTCTGACCCGTCTCTTGCCCAGGCTGGGATGACCTCAGTGGAATCACACTCTTGTTTCACTCTGTTTCTCCTGTTCTCTGCTCCTTTCAGTGGCAATTTTGCTCAAGAGCCCCTTTGAGCATGCAGGGAACATGTCTGAGAAACAAAATATCTCATTCTTTTTACGGGAATAATTTTGCTGGCCCTGCTCTGCTGTTCTCACACTGTGTATTAGCAGGGCTAAAGAGCTGGAGAAAACTTGGCAGCCAGGAGGAAGGCTCTCAGAGCCCTGTCATGTAGTGAAGCAGGAGATGAACATCACAGAGCTGAGCACCTCATAAACACGGAGGAGGATGGGGAGAAGGGAGGGAGCCAGGAGCCTTCTTCTGGCACTCCATAAGCCTCAGCACCCACAGTAGCATTTGCTTTGCTCTTTCAGCCTTGCAGGTTTTATTCTTTCAGAGCACAAGACTCTTCTGAATAGGAAGATTTGGTTTTTAACAGAATTATTAATCTTCCATGTTTTGTCCTTTGGGGTCCAAAGCAAGGAAACCAAACACATATTAAAGCACCTCCATTCTTCCAGCCAGGTTCTCTGGAGACCCCAAGAAGCTGTTGCTGATGTGCCCATCTTACCACCAGTTATTTCTGGAAGCCCAGCACGTCCATAAAGTGTTGCTGTGTGTATCAATTAAACCTGAACATGCAGACCAAGCCCAATGTGAAACCACACAGGAAATGAAAAGTTAAGCTCCCTAACAGCTCCCACCCGCTCTCCTTTGCCCCGAGCCCCTGGAGCCACCACTAACACAGCCACCACACACCCCAGAGGTGCTGCAGCAACTTTATCCCTGCTTTTAGAGGGGCTTCACCACCTCCTGCCCCGCCCCAGAGCACAGTTTGCCAGAGCTGTGTGGTCTGGAGCCAAAGGGTCTGAGTGTTGTGGGGCTGGGCTTGAAGGTGAGGTGGCAGATGGCAAACAGTGCCTGTGGGGGTGATTTGCTCCATTTTTTTTCATATCAAATAATTCTGGTTAGTGTTAAAAAAGGCGAACTCAAATCTGTGCATTCTGGTAGATACACAAACACCCACATGGACAAATCAATGGAAAACGTGAAGGGCAACATCTTCAAACTGGAGGAATTGAAGGTAGAAGCTGATGCTGCCAAAGCAGGAAAGGAAACGGGTCCATCCCATGAATTCAGTCCACACTCCCTGTTTACAGCAGCCAGTTATGATTGCTGAGCATTTGACATCATCTCTCCATCATACAAGGACCTGTCACTATATTTTTCTTCAGGAGATCCTTGCTGAGGGGACAATCCCCTCCTGTGCTCAGGTGCATGGAGCTGGGCTGTGTCTGCCCACCTGTGAGAGGGGCCAGTGCTCCCAGCCGTGTCTGTTCCTCCAAGGAGAGACCTTCACATCTCTGATGGGCAGCAAGTTCCTCCTGCCATCTCCTCGACACCACGCCATGCCCAGCAGGCAGGGAAATCCTGGCTCTCCCCTTTGGGCTGGCATCCTGCATTGAGCCCCCTACTCAACCCTCCTCAATAAAAACTGAGGTGCAGCTCATCTAAAATCACCTGTGGCTGACACAGCCATCCAGACTTTGGGGAGATAAATCCTTGACTGGATTCCAGGGGACTGAAACTGGAAGGCAAGAGGCCGAGTCCTAGTTTCTCCTCCAGCTTTGTCTCCAGGGTGATAACACACCCTGCTCTCACTTCATGTTGGCCTGGTCTGCATTCCTGCAACACCCCGGGGACAGGGGCTGCCTCCTCTCGGGTTTCTGCCCACCAAAAATCCTTTGTCTCAGCTGGAGTCAGCGGGAAGATCTGAGGCTCTGGTAGGGAACAGTGAAATCCTCTGCTCTGGGAGGCTAAACAGCCAATTTATCCTTCATGGAGTTTGCCCATTTCTTCCCAAAATCAGGCAGAGATTTATCAAAATCTCACCAGGATAAAAACCAAACCAAACCAAAATTCAGGTGCTGAGCAATCCATTTCCTGTGAGGGAAACAACTGTTTTTACAGGTATAAGTGAGGCCAGATTTTCTACAGATGAGGGGAAATTCTTCATTTTGTGAGTTGGAATTGGTTTTTTCTTTTCAAGCAGGGAAGGGGGGAGTGAAGGAGGCAGGAAATGTAAAAGATTTTGGAAACATGAAATGAATAGGTCAAGACACATCATTTTGCGAACCAAAGCAGGAGGCAACAGCTTGAAATTGAAATTAAATAGACCACCTGCAAGAAAAGTAGAGGAAGGAGCGATGGGGAAGAGGGAGGGAGGGTCAGCGCTGGCATGAATATAAACCACACATTTTTTAAAAGCATCCATCAGTGAATTATTAAAGATGCTCGTTTCAGGTTTGGACATCTTGGCAGTTGTGATGGGAAACATGCCAAGCACATGAGCAGGGCTTGAATACTTATTTTTGAATTCCTGGCAGGCACCTTTCCTCTACTGTAAAACACCAACTCTAGTGAGTGGCTGGAGGAAAAGCTCTCGCTCTGGGACCGGAACGATCTCTGCTGCCACCCCCAAAGCCTGCAGTGAAGGGCAGGATGTGACAGGGGTGTTTATGCAGAGGGACGAGGCTGTGTTTGAAGCATTGTAGACTCTTCTCCCCATTCTCCACTTTAGCCTGTCCAAATTACCTGTGCAAAATTCCTCTTCCTCCCACAGCAGAGGCACTCCTGCCCTCTGGGCTGGATCCTCCATCGGCAGCTGAGCTCCCAGCTCCCAGCTTCTCCTCCACTGTCCACCTCTCCTGACCTACATCTCATCAATCCTTTCTCTTTTGGGCTTTCTCAGCAGCCTCGGGAGCATCTCCCCGGGAGCTCCTTCAGCACATCTCGTTGGGAGCAGCGCTGCTGATTCCTGTCCTCCCCTGATACAATAAATCCTGGAGCTCTGAGATGGGCTCAGAGCTCCTGCTGGAAAGCTCAGGCACATTCCCGGTGGCCTTGGCACCCCTGCCCATCTGTCTGGACCACTGAACCCCGGGCCTAAGGCTCCACATGCTGCTGTAAATCTCATTGGAGCAAATACCCCTCCCTCGTTCCCCCTCCCAGTTTGATCAACATTTTGCAATGGGGAATGAAGCAAACCAAAGCTTGGTGGAGGGTAAATTTGATCCCTCCCCATGACAAAGCAAGGGAAACCACAGACTCTGGCTCAGGAACAGTGTGGAGCAGACAGGAGAAAGTTAAAGGCGCGTGGGACGGAATAAATCCAAGAAATTGCCAGAATATTTGTAAATAAAATAATAACCAGTGAAGTGAAATAAGCTGACACGCGAAATGCGCACGTTGATTAAAACAGCCCTGGAGACCATTAAATGACAAAGTCACTGTTGATGCCAACAAAACCCCAACCAGAGCCCTGATGCATATTCATAACATGGAACAACATCCCGGCTGCGCTAACGAGGCGCTGGGCTTGGGAACAGCTCACAGGAGCCACGGGGAGACTGCTCGGTGCCTGACAAATTTGGGAAGGCTACAAGCGTTGAAATCTCTCTTTGTTACTTAACAAACATGGAAGTAAGGGAATGCCATACCTCTTGTTATGGAAATAGCACACAGTGCTGAGGATGTATGATAAGTCTAGGAGAGAATTACAAACATTCAGGACTGATCCCTTTGAAATCTCTGGGAGTTTTGCCATTTATTTCAATGGGGGCTTTACCAAGTCCTTACAATGGATGTAGTCATTTATCTGCAGGCATTGATGCAGTTCCCCTCGCCTTGGCAGCCGTGCTCCTCACGGACACCTGGAAAAGGGGCTTATGCTCCTGTGGGACAAACACAGAGCATCATCATCTCCTGAGTAAATGGGCGAGTGCAAAGGTGGGTCACAGGGACAGGTGGAGGGAGGGACATGCCATCACTGCCCACCCGCTCTTCTCAGCCACCCCTCTCTGTGTCTCCAGCCAGAGCGCCCGAGGGACGGCACAGCCACACACGCAGGGACCAGGCAGGTGCT
The DNA here is from genome assembly GCA_013397055.1 of Pachycephala philippinensis. Classification (NCBI taxonomy): domain Eukaryota; kingdom Metazoa; phylum Chordata; class Aves; order Passeriformes; genus Pachycephala; species Pachycephala philippinensis. Next base: position 86,156 of record VWZT01005543.1, on the reverse strand, counting down.
CCGTGTCCCCTCCAAAGGGCTCGAGGGCCTGGGCAAATTTCATCCCTAACTAGGCAAAGAGTGGGCAATGGGTTTGAGATCCAGCAGGTTGTGAAGGGACATATGGCTGAGTGTTGAAGCACTCCAAACAGACAAGATCCCTGGAAGGGTCCTCCGTAAGGACACTTGGTCAGGTCCCCTCTGAGGGCAGGGGGCTGTGGTCCTCCAGCACTGGAGTTTTTGTTGCAGCTGACTGAAAATTAAGTAAATTTCTCCCTGTACAGCCTGTGCCAAGCTCCTGGTGCCTCCCATCTGACAGCAAAACCCTACATGGAGGGAGAGCACACGCCGTGTGCCAAGACATGAAAAGCCAAAAGCCCGACCAGAGCAGCCGGGTGCTCCCCTGCTATTTCATCACCAAATATGTTATATGGCATCCCTCGAAAGCCCTCATTGCAAGGCGTAAATCTAATCTACCTCTAGGATTGCTTGACATGTTTAAGGTGCCCAGTTATTTACTAAAACCAGAGGGGAACCAGTAAATTACAGAATTACACTGGGTATTAAAGGAAGTTGTCCTAAAAAACTTTCTCTGTTGCTCAAGTTAAGGTTGGTGTCTCCAACCACAGCTCTGCTGTGGAGAAAGGCACTGGAGCAGCGGAAGGTCACTTGGGAATTATCTTAATTGCAATTACTACCTCTAACCAATATGACTGTTACCAGGTGATTTGTTCAGCCAGACGCTTTTATTTCTCTTTATGACTGATTGAAAGACACCCAGGAAGAGGAAAGAATAAATCACAGGATGGAGGGAACAAAAAATAGCCGTAAATCTGCCCTGTCACTTTAAGAAGGAGCAAGTGGGCTGAAAGCATTTAGGGAGTGGATTTATTCTGCCTGTATTTTCCACCTCAGGAAGTCAGAGCTCCCAGTGGGGCAGGCAAGAAGATGGAGAAAAAAGAGCTGAGGACTCACAGCAGAAGCTGCTGATGTAAATGACAGTTTGCTGGTGGGAATAAAATGTTTCTTGTTTGTTCCAAGATGGAGATAACAGAGTCAAGAGGTCAAGTGGTGTGGGAATGCGAAAGCCCTGTGGGTAATGTAGCATGATAAAAAATGAGGGATCCAGGGCATAGGACGTCACTGCCACAATAGACCAACTGGCAATTCAGAAAGAGCTCAGATCTTGTCTGTATTTAAATATTGACTGATAATCTCACTCCATTACCTCGCTGTCCAAAAGGTATGCAGACACCCCCAGCCCACTGTGGTATCCTGAGGGGCACGTCCTGTGTTTGATGAAGTATTAATTGGGGTGGGGGGAGACTTGTTCTTTCTCATCCATCAATCTTTTAGTCATATGCACAATTAATGGAGCTGTTTAGCTGCCCAGGTATGACCAGCACACAGGAACTGACCCGAAACCTGCAGAGTCCTGCACGGCAGCAAGCAAAGAGACAGGACTGGGGGGGAGGGGTGCCCAGGGCTCTCCTGGCCTGGCCTGAGGCTGTGGACGTGGGTAACCCATGGAGAATCCATGTCCAGGAACATCCCTCCCTCCCCTGGATTTGGGAATGGGGTTGCACTTCAGATGCACTGAGAGAAAAGTGGAACCAAGCTGGACCCCAGGCAGAGTGGAGGATGGGGAGAGGAAGGAGAAACCAGCCAGGAGCTGTGGGAATCCATGGCAGGGAGAAAGTTATATAACAATAAACCCTGTGGGGGTTCTTAACTTACATTTCCCCCTTTTCTCCTGACTCAGTTTGCTTAGCAGGGCTCCACCAAAACTGCCTCCTCCTCCCCATGCCTTTCCAAACATGGGGAAATTTCCAGTTCTGAATTACTGCTCTGGCATGACACGGAGAGGCCCATTAGTCCCAGTCACCCACGAGCAGCAGAAATGTCTCAGGGCTCCCACCCGCCTCTGCTTTACTCTCTTGCAAAATGCTGCAGATGCTGATCAATATTAATTATTTCTGGTGTCTGGGATTATCTCAGTTGCAGCCATGGGCTGGGACCTGCCACAGCATTAGGCAAACAGGGCAGAGAGAGGTGTGGAGAGCTGGGTCTTTGAGGGGGATGTGAGTGAATACTGTGTCCTTTTCCATGGGATAGCAAGAACCACTCCTCAGGAAAAGGAGGAGAAAATCTCTTTCTGTGGCCTGTAGCACAGTGGTGAGGAGCACCTTAGCCTGCATGGGCTCCTTCTCACGTCATGCTGGATCTGCAGGAGAGGATCACTGCATTTCACAGCCGGGAAACTGAGGCACAGAGTGTTAAATTGCTGAAGTCACAGGGCAAATCAGAAGGGAAAACTCAGGAGCTGAGCCTGGCTTGCCTCCTCTTTCTTTTCCAGTTCACATCCCCCATGGCTATGGGTTCATTTGCACCACTGTGATGGGTCTCCAAAATGTGCACATTTACTTAATGGAGAAACCAGCTCCCTTTAATGGAGGCACAAAGTCACTTGGAGATGCTCTCAGAAAAGCCACTAAACCCACACCAGTATTATTCCAGGTGGCTGGCAACCCTCCCACCATGATGTGTCAGCAGCAGAGTGATCAGCTGCCCCATGTCATTTTTAGGGCTTGCTGTGTTCACCAGAATGGAAAACATGAGGCTGGTGCCAAGAGTGGTGTTTAAATAAGGTGTCTCCTGCCATCAGACATCTGTCCAGCTGTGGCTGTGCTGTGCTCTCTGTAAACTACAGCAGCTTCCCTGACTTATTGTTGCCAGATTAACAGCATGGAATGTTCATCTGTTTAATTCTCAGTGGTATGGAGCCAGGAGGGAGTGTGGATCAGGCTAACGAAGCAAACTTGCTCCACAAACCCTGCTCCAGCAGCACTGTTTCATTAAAGGAGCGGGAGGTGCCCTCAGCTGCCTTCCCTGGCCTTTCTCATTAGGAACTGGGCAGTGCTGGCCCTGACGGAGAGGAAAGCAACAACAATAGCAACCATAATAATAATAGGAAGAAGAAGAAGAAGAGGAAAAAGTCAAGGTGTCAGTCAGGTTGGCACTGCATTACAAGCGAAAAAATGTGAACTAGTTTCCTCCCCAGAGGAGGAGAAGGAACTTGGGGTAGTACCAAATTCAGTGGGTGTTCAGTGCTTCTTCCACCTTGCAGAGAGAAAAGGAGTGGGACCAACCCACAGCTGCACCACAAGTCCTGTGCTGAGCTTGCCTTGAGGTATCAAGTGTCAGCTTCACTTACAAAGCACAGCAACTCCTTTTAAATCTGCAGCCACACTGTAAAATACATTCCCTGTCTCCAGAAATGTCCCTGGAGACCAGAGGCAGGGGAGAAGTGACAGAGAGGGGTTTTGCTTGCAGTCACACATCAGCTCTGCCCAGAGCAGTGCCTCCATCACATGGTCTCTGATCCAATGGATCATTCCCTCCTCTGAGAGGACTTTGCCCAAGTCACCTCCTCAGCCCACTCTGTTCTTGCAAACCAGAGTGCCGAGTCCATGCCCCTCCAGTGCAAACCCATCCCAGCCTCTCTGTGATTCCTGCTGCTCCCGTGCCAGAACGGGCCACAGAAACACTCCTCACGTAAAAACACTTCTCACCCAGGGAACCAAAGGGAAGACCGAGTCCTGCCTTCCCCTCTCCCACATGGATCAGCACCCTGAGCTGCAGACACCTGGAAGCTGATGGGAACCCCAACAGCTGGAGTGGCTTGAGGAGACCAAACATTCCAACAGGAGGGAAAAGGCAAATGATGTTCCAGCTTGGGCTGCAAGGGCAGGCTGGGTGAGGACCCAAACACGTCAGCAAACACTTTGGATAATGGACACGGGGGAAGCGCAGGGAATGCCAGGAACCTGGGGCTTCCACACACGGCCTCAGCTTACGGTAAATCCTGAACTTGCTCATGGTTTTCACTTCAACCCAGGATAAAATCCACAGGGAAAACCTCACATGTGCCTTGGCTGTGGTGGGGCTCTGACCTTGGACCAGTTCACCCACCTGCAGGATCCCATTTCCATTTTTCCTTACTTTGTGTTGCAACTGCAAAGGTAAAGGATGGACACGATGAACAGAACTGTAACACATTGACTCAGCGTCAGCTCTGGAAGTTAGAGGGATGCTGTCTGAGCCCTCAGGGTGTTGCTGGAATAGTAGATCATGGTGAAGTCCCAAGATGAGGTAAAACTTAATTAAAAGAATCTCTCTCCATAGGAGAGCCTGATCCGGAGTTTGTTTAGGGGATAAATAACCTTTACCTCCAGGTTGCCGGTAAGAATTTATCTCCAGTTGGGAGTGATGGAAAGTCAATGTCTGCTGGCCAGAGGCTGCTCAGCCTCCATCCTCAGAGATTTTAAAGTCTAGACTGGATAAAGCTGTCAGTAATCAGGTCTGACCTCGGAGCTGGCCCTACTTTGAGCAGATGTTGGACCAGAGACCTCCTAAAAATCCTTTCAGCCTGAATGATCCTATGATCCTAATGTCAACATTTTCCCCAGTCACCAGAGAATGACATTGGCCTCTGCAAAATGGAAGTAACCATTTGAGACAGATGGACATTTTCCAATGTAATATTTTTCAAAATAAAAGCCACGGCAATTTTTCTGAAAGGGTGGAAACATTCTCAGGGAAAATGCCCGGTGATAGCTATTGGTGTCCTAGAAAGAAATCAGCAGCAGGTTCATCTGGGCTGGCAGGTCCTTGTAGAGCCTTCTGGCTCAGGGACAGCAGTGTTGAGCATCAGGCTCAGCTCTCTCTGTCAGCATTGATTTTAACATTTTAATTGTTCAGGGCCACGAGCGAGGCTGGCAGAATGCTCAGCCATCCTTTCTCTTGTGCAGCAGCAGCTGAAGACACGTGGTTCAAACGTGGTTCAAGAATGGTTCACACCTGGTTCAACCCTGGTTCAAGCTCCAGCCACCCAGCTCCAGCCTTTTTCAGGAAGGAGCTGCTTCCTGGCACTGTCCTGATTCCGTGGCATCGTGACCCTTCTGAGCACTGCCCTGCAGAGGGGTATTGCTGCACGGTGGCTGGAGTTACCCCAGGGACACGAAAACCTGCCCAGCTCCTGTGGGCTGAGCTCAGCGCCGTGGTGATGCTCTCAGGCACCGATGGAAGTGCTGGGAAGAGCTGTATGTGCTGTAGCAGCCGGAGTGACAACATTCCCATGAAACATTTGACCAACAGAAGTAAACAAACCAAAAATCCCATTATTAACAGAGAACACCAGCGCTGGGCTTCAATAATTGATGCACCAAAAGCATACAAAAGAACCTCCAATGATACATTATTAAAAACAGCTATTTGTAAGGTGCTGTGAAAACAAATGTAGAGAGGGGAGCTGAGAGGGAGCCTGAGGAAAGTGATGGTGAGGCAGAAAAGGAAAGCAAAGGCAGCAGAGCTGGTGCAGCCTGTCCCACACCTCACACCCACACCCATGTCCAGTGAATGTGGGGATGGGCCTCCACACGGCACAAGCAAAAACTCTGTCTTGATTCAGCCAAGTACATTTAACCTTTCTACATATTCAGGAAAGTGGTGTGTGATTCCTCCCTCCCCACTGACTGATGAGGGAACCTGGCTGATACTTTGCCTTTTACTTTAGCTCCAAACTTAAGGTGGGGGGGGCTGTGTTCAGACTTCTGATCCAGCTTTTTTGATGAATTTACTTCTTAAGCCCCCAAATTAACACACACCTTTCATAAAGCCCACCCAGACCACGAGGGTGTGACACTGGGGACAGCTGGAGGACAAAAATGGCAACTCCTGAAGAGAGTCAGAAATATTTGAGGTGCTTCTGGGATTTTCCATTGAAGGATCTCTCTGTCAAAATGCAGATTCATTTACGTCAGAACAATTTGTGGAAAAGAGTTGGTTTTAACAAATTTCTTCTTCTCAAGCTTCTTTTAAAGAAAATTTTGTAGTCATGTTTCTGACATGCTCAGGTTAAAACACCTGGCTTTTTAGGGCCAAACCAAGGTTTCCAGTCTAACAGAGTCTCCTTTGGACGAGTGATGTCATATGAAACCAGCTACAAAGCCCTCGTTCAGGGAACTTTCTGGCCCTGGACGGACTAATGGGGATAAGGGCACAGAGGGATATTTTGTGTTGACAAAATAAGCACTTTCTTCCTTGAAAGTTGGCTGCATCATTTATTTAAGCATAGTCAATATTTAATGGAGTGCTAACATGCACATTAAATGTACTGTGAGCACTCTTGGCCTGATGTCCTGAGCTGCGCAGCAGCAGGAGCAGCTCTGGAGTAATCCACGGCCCGAGCTACATCAACTCTGTGCTGCCACACTTGGGAAATCTCCTAGGACCATCCTGAAACACTTGTTATCTCAAGAGCAGGCACTCTGGGCTCAGCAGCAGTGAAGGTGCCAGCAGAGCTGCCGTGAGCAGCGGGTTGAGTCCATGGGATGGGATCCCATAGCCCAGGCACGGGATCACCGCCTGCTTCAACAGCAGCACCTGCCCGAGGGAACCTGTCCCTGGGCACTGCCCTCTGCACTGGGCACTGCCCTCTGCCCGGCCCCTGGGCACTGCCCTCTGCCCGGCCCCTGGGCACTGCCCTCTGCCCGGCCCCTGGGCACTGCCCTCTGCCCGGCCCCTGGGCACCATCCTGCACCTCCCAGACCAGAGGCCGGTCTGCTGGGAACTTGCTTTGCATGAGGTGGGGAGGGGCAGGACGGGAGGGTTTTTTAAGCCCTTGCTTTGACTCCTCACTGAAGGACAGTCAGGGAGGATTAGGCAAAACCCCGCCAGGGGCTGGTGACCGGTGGCTGCTGCTCAGCGCCTCCCAGAACCCTCCTGCCTGCGCACCCGGCTCCTCCCTGCCGTGTTTCCCGGGACTGCTCCTTCCCACTGCCTTGGGCTCTGTCCCAAGGAGCTGGTTTCTTCTCCAGCTGTTTCCTGCTGAGCCCCGGCTGATGTACATCCCTGCTCTGCCTTTGTTGGGAAGTTTTTCCTCCTGTCCCTCTTGGAAAGGCATGTTTTGTTGACGGAGCAGGAAGCAGAGCATTCAGCCTTATGGTTGCCTGCAGGGATGCTCAGACATCGCTCGTGGGAGTGCGGTGAGAAAAGCCGAGAGTCCAGGAGGGATTTCAGGGATCTTGCATCGCCTATTTCACTGCAAACACATAGATATGTGCTATCTGCAGCCACCTCCTTTGTGCTTTATATAAACCCAGGAACAGGACACGATGTTAACACTCAGCCAGCAGGTTTGGAAAATATTTGGCCCTTCAGCCGTGCTTTGGGCACCTCTCCTTTGAAGAGACCCGGCATCACCCCCTTTATCGCCCTTCCCCCCGAGGAGCCAGCACCTCGCTGCCTTCCAAGATGTGTAGATGTCACACGAGCGTCAGCAGCTGGGGGACTCCCAGGGAGAAGTTTGCCGGGTGCCAGCAGGCAGAAGTCCTTGGGAAGCCAGGGAAGCGACCGCAGGGATCGGTGAGCCCCAGAGGCACCGGGAACCTCCCAGCTGCTGCCGGTGGAAACTCCTCTCTCCTCTCATGGCTCAGATCAGTGGATGGGTCGAGGTCTGCTGACTTCCCTGTGGCCATCCAGCCAGTGACACCTAAATATTTTCCTCCTCCAGGAGACAAAGGGAAGGAGGGCGGCCTGGCTCTTGTCAAGTGTGGAGCTGACAGCTTTACAGCCTCACTGGGGAGAGGAGCTGAAAGAATGAGCGTTAGATTTAATCTGTGCTGACAGGGGTGGGTGATGGGTATTTTTATAGTGGAGGAAATGTATCGAACAGGGGAAATTAGACCAGAAGATGATAAGGATCTGAGCCTGACACAGCCAATTAATAGATGTTTACAAATGATTAAAGCCGATAGATCAAAGCAAATGCACTCTTTTTTACCTCGTGCCTCTGGATTGTTTGGAAGTGCCCCAACTGGTGGTGACTGTCTTGTCCCCAAACTCAGGGCCTTCTCCAGCCCATGGCCAGCCTGGGGCAGCTGAGCAGTGCAGGTTTCTGCTGCAGCCAAATGCTCCCAACAACTGCAGTGCCTCAGCACAGCATTTGGGAGGGACCAGGGAAGCCCTGAACAGCTCCAGACTCACAGTGTTTGGGTAAACAGGGGCATAATTCCTCTTTGTTCAACACATGGGGAACATTTCTCTGCCTTGCACATCTCCCTGAACCCAAAAAGTTGACAGAGAAAATGTACAAGGGGTGTGGTGCAGAGGGAGAGATCCTGGTACCCAAGCACAGCATCCAGCAGCTCTTCCATGGAGAGCCCCTGGGAGCCCGTGGCTGCTCCAGGAGGGATCTGGCCTCCCACATCCTCTGTCACATCTGTTGGAGGATGCCTGGCAGGAGAGCAGTGTGCTGCAAAGTGAGGGCACGGCCGTGCTGCTCCTTGGGAACCTGCATCCCTTGTGCACCAGTGGGAGCTCGGCCCAGGAATCTCTGCCCAGGTGGCAGTGAGCCCACCAGCCAGTGAGAGCTGGGGCAAGGAGAAGGACTGAACGGCCAAACCCCTTCCCCTGGTGTGCCTGCCCTGCTGGGGGACTGTGCCAGCTCCAGCATAAACAACAGCAAGGTCTTCACATGGAAAGATTCTCCATCACTGAAGGCTCTGCCCGAGTGCCACTGGCCCAGTGAGTGGACACCCCAGAGAGTGGACACCCCAAAGAGTGGACACCCCAGTGAGTGGACACCCCAGCCTGGATTGGGCCCAGCACCTGCACTGTGCCTGGGCCATGCCATGCTCTTCTGAGGGTGCTTCTTTCTCTGCCACTCACACGTGGCACATCCAGCAGAGCCCCAAAATGCTGGTTTGAGCTTAACCAGCAGGAGGGAATGTTTGGGATAACGCCCTTTGTACAAACCGGCATGGAGTGCACGGCACGGATGCAGCTCAGCTGCTCCCAGACACTGAGAGCCCAACACTGAGTTCACTGAGGTGAAGGGAGGAGACATTAAGGTCCTTTTAGGAGACATTAAGGTCATTTTAGGGTACCGTCCTGCCAGGGCCACACACTTGGCTCCAATGTGGCCAAAACCTTTAGCACATGAGCACACGAGGTGTCACCCATCTCACCCTGGAGTTCAGCTCACCCCTCTTTGCCACGTCCCCACCTGCCAGTGCAGAGCAGACACCTGGCTTGCACTGAGCTGGACATGCAGCTTGGGAAAGGTACGGTGCCAATCAATAGTCTGAGCTTAGAATACAACTGGGCTGGTCTGCTTTACATCACTTCCCAGCACTAAATTGCTTGGAAACTGTATTTCCCACAAGCCCAGGTAATATTTTCAAGGGTGCTTAGTGACTTAACAACTTACATCTCATAGACTTACACTGAAATTTGGGCTTCAGCACCCAGATCCAAGCAAGAACACATGTGCAATATCAGTCTAAGCTCCTGTCTCCCAGCTCGGAGCCAAAGCTTATGGCTGCATCTGGACTGAAGCATCTAAGTTACTTAGGAAAGCCAGACTTTGGCTCCTAAGTCACCTTGAGGCTTTATTTATATTTAACCTTGACCAAGTCTGTGGCCTGACCACAGGTTCTCCTCCACGTGAGAATCCTCATCAGCATCAACATTTATCTTTTAAATCCAATCCTTGAACAAGGCACAAACCCAGAATCCTGAACACTACAAATATTAAAGTTCCTCTAACACTTTCCATGGAGGAGAGGTGTTAACCCCAGGACCCTGGTCGGGTTCCAACTCAAGCAATTGCATTCAGCCTCTAACACTCCAAACTCCCTCTCCAGTTTCTGTTTCATTGTATTTTGTCCCTCTCTGCTTTGCCTAAGCCCTGTGATTTTATTAAATCTCTTCTATTCATTTACAAACTTATTCCAGCTCCACTGGTGGCAGAAGCAGCAGGACTTGCATTGTTCCTCCCCCAGAAAAATAAATACAAAAATATAGTTTTTTCCTGTTAATGTAATCTTTTGATTGGCTCAGGTTTTACTTTTTCATTCAAGGTAGAGTTGAGATTAAAATATTATGCAAAAAAATACAAGCTCAGAGGAAGAGATCAGCAGAAAAAGAAGTCTGATTCTTGTGAACCAGTCAAAATCATCAACAAAAGGATGTTCATGATTTCAGACTCTGCTAAGAACTGTCTACCAAGGCAGCAGGAGATTTCTCACTTCAGTCTTGCCTGATAATTAATAATAATCATTGATAATTATAAGGAAAATTGCAATATTCCTGTAGGTAACACTGTTTTTTTTAAAAGGGACATTTCACATCACAACGATCAACTGCCTTTGCAACACTGGACAAAACCAAACATTGGTTTGATTTGCACTCTGGATGAAACCCCCACGGGCCCACGGCTGTGCTGCTGGAGGGGCTGTGGCCAGCAGAGCCCCGTCCGGGGCACGGACATCCCTGGGCGCTGGGGGCAGCCGGGAAGGTCAGCTCGGGATGGCTGGGAGCAGCCCCGGGAGCGGGGCCCATCCCGTCAGGGACACCCACTGAAACCGGCCCGGCAGCAGGACCCGGGTGGTCTCCAGAGAAAGCTGGGTGTCGATCTCACTGCAGTGCCCGGGAAGGCAGCGAGTGTCTCTGTTCCCAGCTCGGTAAATCTGCAGTGGCTCAGGAGCCGAGGAGCCCCGTGCAAACCCGGCCCGGGAGCGGGCACAGGAGCGGGCACAGAGCCGGGACCGGCCCGGGGCAGCCGCACCCAGCGCGGGGCTTTGTTAAACCTTCTCCTAGCGAGGAGATGAATGCAGGACACAGCGATCCCTCCCTGCCTCCCACGAGGGCAGTGACATTCCCGGGATGCCTGGTCCTTGATGGTGTCGAAGGCTTTGAAGTGAAGTACTTGACCAGTCTATTTTGACTTCCCTGGGTGACTCATGCTCAGCTCCGTATCTAAGATGGCTTTTCAGCTTCCTTTGACTGCTTTCCAACAGCTCCGTGTTTGCTCAGCCTGCCCATGGACTGTAACTTTTCCGTTCAACATTCGCCCTTCCTCCTGAGGGTGGGTGAACAGCTTCCTAACTCCCAAGGGGTTCAATGGTTCAGGCAGTGTTTTTCAAGAATAGCGGTGCCTAAAGGCATTTTCCTATCAATGGGACAAACCTTAACCCTTCGTCGAGCCCATGCAGCGCTCAGGGAGGCGGCTTGGACAGCTCAATGGGAGGCACTTGGCCGTGACTGCAGCTGATCACATGGCAGACGGCATTTACACAGAAAATCGGGAGCACGAGGGAGGTCTCTACCCTTTTGTTGTGACACTTATCATACGGATATAATGAGGTGTCAGAAATAACTTACAAAGTACAGCCGAGAAGAGGATTTGTAGGAGTGATTCTAGACTTGTGTCTTCCACCCAAACACCTGAAACACCCCCACAAATGCTCTATTTTTATATTGTACCTAATCCCATGAGGCTCTGAGGCCTGTCAGGATCCACCCACAGTGCCCCATCCTAAAGGAGCGGGGTCCTGACTCTGCCCCAGGGGAGTCGGTTCAGGTCCCAGGATCCAAATCAAGAGGAAGCACACACACATTCACAGAGACCTTCATCTGGATGATTTCTCCTGCCATCTGCATGCAGCCCTTTCTCTAAGAGAAGATCCTTAAAAATTATTCATGAATTCTATGGCCAAATCCACCAGGCTGTGGCAGGCACTGCTGCAACCTTAGGTAACACCTTTTAATTTTTTAATCACTTGAGAACTTTTCATTGCTAGGTGACAATTCCTAGGGTTACAACAGCTTTCCTCCCTGACATTTGACCCAGGGATCAGCAGTTTTCCAAATTTTTTTTGACCTTCAGGGTTTCAAGCACTTGTTTTGGGGAACCAAGTCACCCTCGTCCCCCTTAGCAGTGTACATCCTGCAGAGAGGCACAGAGGATGTCGGGCCTGTTGTGCCACAGGGTGCCCAGGGAAAGATGTTTTAGGGATCAGAGGCCTCATGAAGAATATCAAGGTACAAAATCTTATCGTATGTTCTGAGCAATCTGTTTGTTCCAGCCTGCCTTTTGCATCAGTTCAAAATACAACCTGGTTTGAGCACCCTGGGACAGTGGAAGGTGCCCCTGCCCATGGCCACGTTAAAGCCTTTTTTACAGACTTAGGTTTGGAGACACAGGGCAGCTACTTGGGAGGAAAAGGATGTCATCTCCATGGAGACAATGACTCACTACCCCTTCCCAGAGCAGATCCCCTCAGCTCCAAAGCTTCCTGTGAAGAGCACACCTTGGCATCTCCCACTCACCTACTCCAGGGTCAGCAAAAGGAACATGCACCTCACCCGCAGAAGTCACGGGAAGGAGGGATGGAGCCTGGATGGCATTCCTGCGTTTCCATATTTCCAGATTTTGGGCCCTATGTCGAGGCGGTGAACCCTCCTCCCCATCCTGCTCCTGTCCGTGTCCCTTTGACGCTGGGGAGATTTGTTGCAGGATAATTCTCAGCGACCATCTCCCCCCAACAAAGCTGCCCCCTTTGGATGTGGGCAGATGATATAGAAAATGGGTAGTTCAGGCCGATTTCATGAGGCCTAATAAATCTTCAGTAAATTAAAACTCATCCCCCTTTCCTCCCCTCCCTGGGCCTTTGTCTTGCTAATACACATTAAGCCCTGCCTGGCTACACACTTTGAGGCATTTCGGAGGTGAGGTCTGTACAAAGCTGCAGATGTGGGAGCTTTAAAGGACCTTTGGCCTCGGTGTTACCCATTAACATCAGCCATGCCAACACAAGAATCTCACCATGGTTCTCTCCCCTCAAAAGGGCTCCCAAGTAACAACCTCGCCTTTTGAGGGGTGGACAGAAATAAAAGAACAGAAGGAATGAGCAGGAAAGAATGAGAGAGGGACCTTCCAAAAGAGGTGTTCCCTGTAAGGCTAATTTTGTCCCTAAATCATTGTCTGGAGCTGGTTGCTATTTAGAAATTGCTTAAGAAATCGGTGCACCTCTTTCAAGCCAGGCAGTGCTGACACTCACACAGCACTCACTGATATTTGATTCATTTCTCTCATCTCCACTGACCGTTTCCACTCTGACCTTCCTACTTTCAGACCTTGAAATAAAGAGCACTAATGCAGCCCCATATTCAAAGAGCCACTTTTGTCCCATATTCAGGTTTTTATTCCTGTTCAGATTTTCTCTATGCTTTCCACCCCTCTTTAGAAACCAAAATCAAGCTGCCCCCAGAGCTGGACACAAAGTGACGGGCCAAAAATGTCTCCGAATGTGATGGCCCTTCTGGAGTCTCCCTTTTGCCCTGGTGTCTTCCCCTATCCTTTCCCCTGGAGCAGGTTGGTGCCCCACCTTCTTTCGCTCCCTACCCAACACAAGGGCAAACGCTGCCAGGAAAGCCATGCAATTAATGAACCTGCCCATTTCCAGTGGGCAAGGATTTGAATAAAAGCTTCAAGGATGTGAACAATCTGCTGCTCTGTTCGGTGCCTTCACTGAGGTGCATTCAGGTTGATTCAAACAAGAAGTAACAGCTCCTCTCCCCGGGTTTCTCGGCAGAGGCTTTGCCTTCCATCCCTTCAAGCACTTTGGCTAAAATGTAAAGAGAAACTCTGTGGCCCTATGTGGGTGCTTTAGAAGTTGTGAGGTGTGATGAATGAGCTCTAAAAAACACAGATCAAGAGGAAGATAGCAGGGATGAAAGGACAGGCAGTTAGATCAGACTAGACATCCTGGGATGAAAGGAAAGGTGAATGGGTAGCTAGATTAGACAGTTACGGTAAGTGGAAGGCAGGAAATCCAAACTTGTAGGTGTTTATCCTAAACCCCAGATCTGCACCTGTAAAGGCGCTCCCTGACTTCATTTTCATTCAGCCCTTTCATAGGCAAATTTCCCAGCTTGATCAGGAGGTGCTCCTGGCACAGGGGCCACGAGCATCAAAGAGAAATGAAACAAACTGACCAACCAACCTCAGTTACAGCCTTTTTTTTTTTTTTTTTTTAATAGTCTCAAAGGAAAGCTTAGATCTCCACTCCTTTTAAATTTTGGGGCAAAGGCACGGCTCAGCTCTCATTCTATCAAGCTGGCTTTGTCCATCCCATCGAGAAGGGATGGTGCACTTTGAACAAGCGATGGTGTCGGGCTCGGGAGGATTAGGATGGGGTTTATCCCTGGAGCATGGAGCTTGTTAACTCCGGGCTGTGGCTGGGGCAGAGGCTGGGAGCCCTCCCTGCCCAACCAGATAACCACGATCACCTCTCACTGATACAGAGCAGTGTCACACTGAATCATGGTGCATTCCCCCGACAGATCCAGCCCAGATGTTTATCTGGGGCTGCTCATCTACCCCAAAAGCACAATGACACTTATCATGTTTCTCTGCTTCCCTGGTGTTGTGTTCTACAACAAAGCAATCGTCCCCTGGGGACCACAGGACTATTTCCATACCCATTTCATCATTTCCCATCTCACCACGGGAAGGCAGCCCTGGCCCCTCACGCTGGGCACTCCTCAGCAATTCGGGGCTCAGGCATCAGGTGAGGAGGCACACCTGGGTATTTGCTGCTTCCCTTCACAGGACAAAACTTCAGAGCAGCAGCAAAGTGAATCAGCAGTGATGCAAAATCCACCCCACTCACTGGGGTGGAATTCCACACTGACAGCTGCAATCGTCCCATGGTTTCGTGCTGGACCTGACATTCATGGGTCAATTGCTGGACTCGATGATCTTAGAAGTCTTTTCTAACCTTAATGATTCTGTGACTCTCAGGTAAATTTGTGCATTAATTTCAATGCTAAATCTTGAATGAAAGCTAAAGTTTTGTTTCCTCCTATGTGAGGGACACACGAAAATTAGCAGAACAGCACTTTTTTCACACGAAGACCTTAGTAAAAGTATTTTTCAATAGGTAGCTGAAGCATAACAAAATATGTAATACGTTCCATTTTCACCAGTAATTGGGCTGTGTGTCATCCCCCTACGGCTCCATCTACACATCAAAGATTCCTGCACTTATTTCTATGACATCGATTAGTTTTATTCCAAAATCACTACAAAGCCCAAAGTTGCTCAATACGGCTGTTAAGGCATAATAAAAAGTCATAATGTGAAGCAAAGCTGCTTTCCTCTGAAGATTAATCATTTTAGCCTTGATCAATTAAGGCTTCTGCACAGTGAAAGAAAAGATCCTCCTAAGTCTAAACACCTCCTGGAGATGCCTCTGCTTGTCACCAACAGTAAAGGTGGTGAAAACCAATTAGATTCTCCTCATACTTCAGTTATGTGCCAGGTTTAGGTAAAGAAAATCACCTTTTGGCTGTCTGGAACCAGTTACCAGTGAGCAAACTCTTTTCAGAACTTGGCTCTTCATCTCTGACCTGAAGAGGAAAAATAGTCCTGTTGCCAATCGATTGTGGTTTTCACTCCATTAAATCAAACCAGAAAAGGATGATCCAAATGATATTTTAAGGACATACATAAAAACTCGGAGAGAAAAAAAACCCAAAGAGGGAAAATACGTGTTTCATTGTAAATACTGTAAATCTTATCTTGAAGTGCCTACAGAGCAGTGCCTCTTCCACGATGGAGATGCTGAATTTACTCTGAAAACAGGTGCACTCCAGCCCCTAACATCCACCTGGCCTGTCCCACTGACATCCCCGAGACCCACGGCCTCGTCCTGCTGAAAGCTCCCCCTTGCTTTGGAGCAGGACACAGTTCCTTGGCACAAAAAGCAAAGCCTTTGAACATCCTGGCAAAGCCTTTGGCTGCCAGGGACGTGCTCCAGCCTGCTCCGCTTGAAGGGAAGCACAAAACTATTATTGACTTCAAAGGCACTGGGACTCAGCCCCAGGGTGGAAATTAGCTTCAACATTAATGGAATTAAAAGAGGGGGATTCCCTTCAAGGAACTGCCACTTCCTGGGCCACGGGATGAGATTTGTATTGAGCACAATCAGAACTGGGCCAAAACACTGGAAAACAGGTGCTGAATCCAGTGGCTGGACACCCCAAGATGCAGTGGAGCAGAAGAAGCGTGTGTAAGAACTCAGGGCAGGGCTTGATTTGGCTGGACACAACCCTGCTGAAGGACAGAACTGGGCAGAGTTCTGAACAGCACCACAGCTCCTGGCGCTGGGAGTGCAGGCAGGACCTCAGCTCCAGTAGGAAAAGGACACGTGCGAGCGTTTCTGAACCTTCATCACCTACAGATAAGGTGAAAAGGGAAAATAAACATGAATTCAGTACAATTGACAGAAACAGCAGCCCCCAGGGCTGGAAATGCCACTGCCCTCAAGGCTTGAAATGCCCCTTTATGAGGTGTCCCAGAGCCCCAAAAACCTGAACTCTGCCTTGTCTCCACGTGCTTGCCACCTCCAGGAACGTGTTGGGGCAGGCAGATTTTGGGTAGGATACATTCTCTATTGAACCTTCCCCCTCCAGGATATCTCTGAGACATCTCTGCATTTTTGGATGTGATCTCCAGATCTTTGTCACTTTAATCCCCCATTTATACATCCCAGTACTTGTGGGTTGGAACATCCTTTCCCAGTCCTGATAAAGCAGCAAAATTTATTTACTTCCACTTCCAAAGTTCACTCAAAAACTACTTAAGAAAAAACTGTTCAAATCAGTAAACTGGATTCCTCTCAACACCAAATAAGCCCCCAAATCCTCAGCATCCTTTGGCCTTGGGAAGGGTGAAATTCCTGCAAGAACAACCCTCTCAAAACTACCAGTAGCCTCCCCTTTTGACTCACAATAAAAGATGGATGGCATTTATGATGAATAATCCCCCTGCATGAGCTGAGTTTTGCCATTTGCTTCCTCCTGCAGCACATCAGGTGCTTACGGAGACAGAGCCCGACCTGCTGAAAGCATCACTCTGCTGTCTCTATTTGAAACCTTCTCTATTTCCTCCCCTCCTGGAGGAGAAAAAGGATCTGAATCAGTGATTTGTGGCTCAGGGCAATGCTCAGAGCTGTCTTTCCCAGGAATTTCAGTAGTCCATGAGGTGAAGGTGTCAGCATCAGATAAAGAGGAATTCACCCAGCTAACGTATCTGATCTTGGCTTAGGTTACCTGCTGAGCAGAGGCCAGCAAGATGCCCCAGAGCAGCCAAACCTCTGGGAAAAGGTAGAGTTTAATGTGGTGAAGTGTGTTCTTTGTTAGGTCAGAAAGGGAAGCAGTAAAGGCTTCAGAGAGCTGGGCAAAGCCTGTCCAGACCTCAGGCCAGCTTGCTCTGGTGAAGGAGAGCCAACCCAGGGGAGCAACAAATCGGGCCACAGATCTTCAGACACCTGTTTGTGATATTGGTCTGCTTTAATTTGTTCAGAGAATGGAGCCAAGACTTGATTCCCCAAAGAGGGGAAGGGAGTTTCGCCCAGGTTCCCAGGAGGATTTGTTGTATCTCACTGCTGTGTCCCCTCCAGACTGAGGGCTGGCAGTGCCTCCAGCCTGCCCTTATCCCCACACACCTGTGCTGGCATCTGGGTCTGTTCTCCTTCTGCCTTATGCCTTGCTGTAGCCCACAGTACTGAGAAAATGTTCTTTGGCTGTTGCACAGCCACTGCAGAAAGCTCTTTTCAGCTGCAGGTGCCTCACAGCTCTGCCACAAAGAGCAAGGTCCCTATTGCCTCCATCTGTGAGGAATGCAAAGCAGACAGACTTGACTGAGGGCATTCACCAGGCCAGGGGCCAGGAGAGAACAGCTCCCCCAGGTTTCTGTGCTTTTATAGCAGACTTCTGCCAGCCTTCCCCTTGCAGCAAAATGAAACAAGCTTTTCTGTGATAGAAAGAGTGTTGCACATGAATAGCCATCAGTCAAAAAGGATGTGCTGTAAGGATGGCCCAAATGCCCAGCCTGGAGAAGAAAAGAACAGTGCTGTGACCCCAGCAAAGGGCAGGACCCCTGAGCCCCACCAGTGCCCTGTGCTGCCAGTGCCTTCACCTCTGACACCCCACCGTGCCCTTTCTCCAGGGTCCTTCTACAGCCAAGGCTACCAAATTCACAGCAGCTCTCAGGGAAAGGCCACGAGTTCATCTGAACCATCCTGGCCTGCAAACAGGCCCAAAACACAGACAGGGATCTGAAGCCAAGAGCCTCTAAAACTCAGACTGGAGCTCTGCACCTTTCTGGTTCTGGCTGAATACCAGAGGTGAGTTTTACCATGCAGGTTGGTCATGCACTCAGATCTGTGTGGCTGCCCTCTGAGTGCTGTGACCCCTGAGACCATTTCCATTTCCTGCAGCTCCCCTGAGCTCCCTGCCCAGGTCTCTGCAGGCTGTTTGTGACACAGGGCACAGCAGTGTCCTGCTGTCTCCTCTGGGCTTTCCTCTCCTTGTGCTTCCCAACCTCCCCTGCTGCCCCAGCACACCTCTGCCCCTCTGGAGGAGGGACCCCACCCACATGGGTGTTTGGCTGACCTCAAAGACTCTTCTACCAGACAAGATTTCTGTTCTTTTCCAAGAGAACAGAGCCAGGCAGAGGCAAAACTTTAGAAATACCCCATGACTTGAAAAAAGAATGAATGAAACACAAGCTCTGTGTTCTTTCCATCATTTATCCTGCAGCTTTTCACTAACCAGCAGTACCAGAGCACCTCCAGGGGACAACCTCTCCCTCCCTCCCTCCCAGCACCACAAATAAAGAGGAAGCACCCAAGTGAGTGAACCAACACAGAAGCTCCCTGAGCCAACATGAGAGAAGCCAGGCAGAGACAACTTCTGTTCATTTGCTGCTGTGCTCCTGTATCCCACTTATGTACATGCAGATGTGCAGTGTTCCAGCTCTCCCACAGCAGCAGCCCAGCTCCCTGCATGTTTAACTGAGCTCAGACTGACCCAAGCTGTTCAGTTACT
Source organism: Pachycephala philippinensis (assembly GCA_013397055.1). Classification (NCBI taxonomy): domain Eukaryota; kingdom Metazoa; phylum Chordata; class Aves; order Passeriformes; genus Pachycephala; species Pachycephala philippinensis. The sequence continues at coordinate 67,436 of VWZT01005543.1, read as the reverse complement.
CCCAGGAGTATGACGAAAGTTCACCTTTTTCCAGACGTGGGATCATTTTGGAGCACACAGCCCACACCCCATCCTCTGCATCCTTCCCAGAATGCTGAGAGATGAAAAGTGAGAGAGGTACCCATGGATCCACTGGCACTAATCCCCTCTCAGGATGGTCTCTTAAACAGGAGAGGTTATAAATAAATAAAACAAAAAGGATCTCCAACCATCATCCATGAGCTGGCTCCTTCTCTCTTTCCTTCCCTGGATCCCACCCTCCCCTTTCCCAGACATCCTCTGCATCACTGAGCGGGACCAGAAGGCAGCAAACTTCCACCTCCCCGCTCATGCGGAAAGAAATCGCACTCAGTTTCCAGAGTCCGCATGGCCTGGCTTTATTTCAGCTCTGCACATTGTTCTGGCTGGGGAAGAGGGGGAGGAGGCAGAGATGGGGCATTGTTTGCAATTCAAATGGCTGGACCTCAGGAAAAACCAATAAATTTAAGTCACTAGAGAATTTCAAGAAGCAGGGCCACTTTCTCAAATAGGAAGCCCCCTCCCTGTCGGTGGGGGCTGTTGAGGAGCCACTAGACAAGAGAATAACTAAGCACTCGTGGGGCTGAGAGCTTTTCACTCAATGAAGTCCAAACCAAACAAATTCCCCCTTTAGGAGATGCCTTTATCCAAACAGTCTGAGCACCCACAGAAAGGGGCTCGGTGCCTCCAGCTCTCCGTGTTTGTTAACCCAGGCCTGCTTTCTTCTCCCCCTTCCCTGCCCGAGGCGGCTGTGGGCTGTGGGCTGTGCGCTGGAGGAGGTTTGGAAGGGCACCCTTGGCACGGCGCAGTTTGGGAAGCCCTGCGGGTGACACTGGTGGAAAGGGGATGTGAAAATTCACCGGCCGTAAATCCCCATTCATGCACCAAGTGTAGTGCAGGAAAAAATTTCACCAGGACTGGATTTATAGGTGAGGCAGCTTGTACCAGCTTAGTGTTTAATTTTCAGTTCAGCTTTAACTGCCCTTTCTTAGGAGGATTTAGGGATTCCCATAACTCATTCCAGCTGGCATCCCACCGTGCAAATCCTGCGCCTCCCCTCCCTCACAGGGGCTCCCTGGAGCTGGGGCAGATCTCCGTGGGGTGAGGAAGAGGAGGGCTCCTGCTGCAGAAGGGAATCTGACACATCCTCCAGGACATTATCTGGAGCTGCCCAAGAAGTCACTCCTGTCCGGCCGGGAGTGCTCCTTGTGCCCATGGCCCTGCCTCCCCACACAACCCTTGGCACAAGTGGGGCAGGGATAAAGGCAGGAAAAGACTCTGAACCAAAAGACCTTTTGACACCCACAGGTGCTGAGGCATCTGATAAAGCAGAGAGGTGTGGCAGTGGCTGCCAATGGCCCAACCTGTGGTACAGCATTGCTGAGACTATGGAGAAGGAAATAAGGAGGTTTTGGTCCTCCCTGTGCCCAATGCTGACTCAGGAACTCAGGCAGGCTGTGGGAGCTGACATGACCACTCTGAGCTGGGACAGTCCAGAGGAATAAATGCAGCTGCAGTGATGCAGCTCCGTGAGAGCAGCCAAACCCAGCAGCACCCCAAGGGCTCCTATGAGCTCTGACAGGAGGAAATGGCCTGAGGTTGAGTTGGGGGAGGTTTAGGTTGGGTATCAGAAAAGATTCTTCCCCCAGAGGGTGCTGGGCACTGCCCAGGCTCCCCAGGGAAGGGGCACGGCCCCGAGGCTGCCAGAGCTCCAGGAGCGTTTGGGCACCGCTGCCAGGGATGCCCAGGCTGGGATTTTGGGGTGTCTGTGCAGGGACAGGAGCTGGACTGGGTGATCCTTGGGGATCCTTTCCAACCAGCACATCCTGTGAATCCATGACCTGCACCAGTGCATCCACACTGGTGCTGCTGTGCTCCCCTCAACGTTTCCTGCCCTGGCAGTGCCTCAGGTCCAATTCAGATGCTCTTTTTTACCTGTTCCTCTGGTATCTCCATTCATGGCAGATGATGAAAAGCTGCCAATGACTTTACAGTCAGTAGTAAAATAGATTTATAGGAGGAATTCAATCTATAGTCATAGAGATGCTTGGTATGCAGCAGCCACTTAACACCAAATGCTTAATTCTCTAAAGGTTTATGTATAAAGAAAAAAGTTCTCCTGAATTAACTACAGAAGAACATTTAAGGCAAAGATGGTAAACTGAAATAAACTCCTGAGCAGATGCTTTTGTCTGTAAGTTAAATCAATAATATGGCTATAAGTTAATATAGTTCATTCCCCATTGGAAAGAATCAACCCTGAACAAAAGGCACTTTGGTGATCCTGAAATAATCCATGAAATATATCTATATATTGTATATGTTATACACATAATAATGTGTATAGCATAATTTTTCCTTCTCATTAACATTTTTACGTGACTGGGGCACTCTGAGTTGCAAAGAGAAAAGCTCTCTCTGAGCAGCACTTCCTTTAACACCAGGCAAGCTGGGCTTATCACCACCCAGCCGTCTCCAGGACTATTCTGCTCCTGTTTCCTTCATTTTGCTGTTCCTGGACCTTATTAATGTAGGTGTGAGGGGGTGGGGGACGACAACTCAGCCCCCATTGTTTATGTCTTGCTGGTAGGATGGGGGACTGAGAAAAATAAAAGCCAACAATAAAGCAAAGCGTTAGCCCAAAGAATGCTTTTATTGCCACCAGGAGTAATTCAAACCTTTTGTGGTGGTTTGGAGACAAACTTTATGGTGGTCAAGTCACACATTGCTGTTTGGATTTAAAAAACAGGCAGGATATTTTATGACCATTAATAAATGTTTGTAGCCTGCCTACGAACACGGGAGAGGGAATCACACCTCTGGAGCTGATCACCTGCAGCGGTCAGAGAAGTGACTTCTACTCCCAGCCACCCTCCCCACAGGAACTGCTGCTGGATGCATTAAGGAAAGAGTTGCTTTTACTCTTTTATCCCTCCTCTGAAGGGCCCGTGTTTGCTGGTTCAGCACACGAGACTCCAATGGGCCAGCTTAGGCCAGAGCTGCCCAGAATTACTCAGGCTCAAACCTGCCCTCGCCCTGAGACTCCAGATAGGATGGACTTAAATGCATGGAAATTACCTTGTCACCCAGTTAAGGCCCCTCACCAGATTGCTATAAAATGGGGGCACTGACTCCTAAAGAATTGCACTTATTCATAGATTTTAGGGCCTTTGTGATACTTTAACTTGACCTGCTCACAGCCCAGGTCAGGGGACCACCCCACGTTGATTCCTGCCTCAAGAGCAAGAGCTGTGGCAGAGCGAGAGCAGAGGAGAACCTGCTGTCCTGAGTCAACGATTCACAGCATCGAGGAAAAAAATACAATATCTATATAAGACATATAATAAATACATATCTTTTTATATAATTCCCAGTGTTGAGGCAGCAGTGCTTCGGAACTGCGACCTCTACGAAAACCATGATTGTTATTCCCCACTCTTCCCAGGGACTGTCCATTCTTTGCTGTGTTTGCAATGGTGAGCTTTGCACCATTCACATCCCAGAGCACGAATTCCCCATCTGATTTTTCCCAAAGACGGGACACACACTCTGACTGGATGCCTCTGGTTTCTGTGGATAACAAGATACACAGAAAAGATAAAGATGTCAAAACCACTGGCAATTTGATATTTTTTGATTTAAATACTGATGGAAATCACTCCCTTTTTGGCACCACTAGCTGTGAATTTACTCCGCTATACTTTTGCTCCCTTCATCAATTTCCTGTGATTTTCAATTTCTAATTTATCCAGATTGATAAATGCTTCCCACTCCCTCTCCTTCATATTTCACTCCCGGGGAACGGCCTGCACTCTTCATTCCCCCATCTCCAGCTTTCACCATGGCAAGCACATTGATTTTAATGGGATTTAATGCTCTCACAAAGCACTCCTGACTGCTCCACGCTCCTGCCTGCTGTCTCCAGAACGAGCAAACCCTTATGTCCTTTTCCAGATCATTGAAGGAAATATTGCACAGCATCAGGCCTACCCAGATCCCTTGGGATACCAGCAGAAACGCTCGGGGCTAGTGACAAACCTCCAGCCTGGTGTCTGTCGGTGCCTAATCAGTCAAATGCCTCATGGAAAATCCAAGGGGGAGAGCCACCTGCTTTGATTTCAGCCCTGTGAAGGTGGGCTTTGGGCTGAGATAGTTCAGGCGCCCCTTGTGTGAGCCACCAGCCACACCCTGAGCAGCAGGAGGAGATTTTCCCATCCCAAAACAGGAGGTTAAATCTGAGGGAGCTGGCAGCTCTGCTCCCCAGCAGCAATGGGAAGGAGGCAGCAGCTGTTCCAGAGGTGGCTGCGCTGAGGAGCCCCAGTGCCCACCCCACACACGCACAGTCTCTGCCAAGCAGCCTGGAAACCTGCTTTCTGCTCTCAGAAACCCTGGCAAACAGCGGCAGCCCCCAGCAGCCAGGCTGTGCCCTGGTGCCTGCCACTGCTCCTCTGCTGGCTCTCACCTCTCCCCCCTTCGGGCTGGGTGTGCTCCCTGACCCGTGCCAGCCTCCAGCAGCCTGGCATCGGGGGAACAGAGAGCAGAGTGAGGGATAAGGAGCACGGATTCCCTTCACCCCTAAGGAACAGTGTCAGGGGAACATCTGGCAGGGCAAAACAGCCATTCCAGAGAGAGACAGGATGGGCTGCTTTTATTGCTTCTCACTGCTTTAATTTCTGAAGGCTGTTGTCAGTGTTCTAGATGGATCCCAGGTCAATAGCATCTTTAATTACTTCTCACTTCCTTACTTTCTGAAGGCTGCTGTCCATGTTCTAGATAGATCCCAGGTCAATAGCATCTCCTAGGCCCTCATTAGCCTATCAATTAGGTCGCTTTCTTAAAGCTGCCAGTGTCTAAGAACAGATACTGCTATTCCCAGCCCATCCATTTTGCCCACTTTCTAGTTCTAAAACAAAGAATAATGAGTGATTTTAACATTTGGGGCTTGTAACTCTCCCCATGACATTTTGGTGTTTCTAACAAAATTCTGTTTCCCCCATCTTCTTTTCCAGACCCCTAACAATGGGTTAGGAACAAATCAATAGTGTCTCTTCTCCAACACTTAGTGCTTTGATTAATAACAGTGGTGTTGTTGTAGCTGTGATGGTTTAAGGATGTATTCATTAATTAACCTTGTCTCCTGATTAACTTTGTTCTTGACATCTTGATTTTGTGCTAAATTAATTCTCATTTATTTCCCCCTTCCGCCCTCCCGTTTCATAGATTGCGCTCCTCGTTTCTAATCAGGTCCCCCTCGGATTATCTCCCCCCTCTACAGAGGCAGAAAGCCCCCAGGCTGTGCAGCCACCCCACCCCTCACGGATGGGTTTCTCTCCACAACACCCACCCCTCCCTGCCCTGGGACCTGCCCACTCCCACTCCCATCTTCTTTCCCCTGGAGCACCAGAGGACCCTCAGAACAGATCCCATGGATCTCCCCAGGCCCGGGAATCTTCCCTCCAGCGCAGACCAGGAACCTTTTGTGTGTCTCCTTCCACACTGCACACACTCCCTGCCTGAAAACAGGGCCACCCCTCCTGCACAAGGTCCCTGGAGGCCACAGGGCCACCACCAACCCTGTCAGCCTTAACTGGGCAATGGAGGCTGAGCCAAAGCCCTCCTGGTTTTAAAGCACAAAGCCCATCACATGGAGTCTGGAGACATGAGCCAGACCTCCTGAGGTTAAGCACAACCAGCTCCCAGACCCCTTCACAGAAGCCCAGAAGGTGTCAGGTTGGAAGGGACCCCAGTGGGTCACTGGTGCCACCTCCCTGCTCCAGCAGGGCCATCCCAGAGCACAGGGCATGGGATTGTGTCCAGATGGGGCTGGAATGTCCCCAGGGAGGAGGCTCCACACCCTCTGTGGACAGTCTGTTCAGGGCTTGGTCACTGCACAGGAAAGAAGTTTTTCCACATGTTCAGTGGAACTCCTGTCTCAGTCCCTGCCCATGGCTCTGGTGCCACTTCTGGCCCCTGGAGCAGAACCCAGGCCCTGCTCGGAGCCCTCCCTGCACACAGGGACAGCCAGGGCCGGGCTGGGCAGAGGGGCAGGATCACTCCTGTGCCCTGCTGGGAGGCACCCCAGGATCCCGGTGGCCCCCGTGGCCCCAGGACACTCTGCTGGCTCAGGGACACCTCATTGTCCCCCGGATTCCCAGGTCCCTCTCCATGGAGCTGCTCCAGCAGGTCCAGCTCAGGGAGACTGAGGGCAGTGGCACTTTCCCAGCCAAGGACAGTGAGAGCTCTGATGGGAGTTTCTGACCACGATGTGGGGATTTGGGATGCACTCAGACAGGAGCTGCTCGGTTTAACCAAAGCTTCCAAACCCCTTCCAGGGACTCCTGCTGGATTCCATCAACAGCTCTCTTCCTCCCACCCTGCCCCCAACAAAATAAGTTAATCGAATGGGGTTTACTGCTTGGAGACTGAGGGAGTGGAAATGTACCCCCTGTCCTGCCAATGAGTGGAAATAGCCCGGTGTAAACTTAATTCTTATGTGTTGTGAATAGCAACACATCCCAGTTATTATAATCACTGTCCATCAGTTCACCATCCACCCAATGCCATGGCTGGTGAATTCCATTTTATGATGCAAATGTAGCCAATCAATACAGGGATTTTGTTTGATCAGAGGCTCTTTTTCCTTTTTTTTCTGAGAAAAAACCCCTTATTTTGCATGTTCAGCCCCTCAGCTGGAGTAGATCTGCATAACTCCACCCACACAAGTGAGCTTTTGCTCATTTTCACTAGGTGAAAGACTACCTAAAATAAAAAGGGGAGATATAAACTCCCTGTGCAGTCAGAGCAGGACACTTTGCCCAAGTCAAGTGGCTAAAGGAGAACTGGGCACAAACCCTACGGGAAGACAGCAAAGAATTTGGGGTTTGTGTATGTCCGTGGTTAGGAATGAGACAGAAAAGTCTATATATTTCTAACCACAAAAGATTTCACTGGACAGCATGGTCTAGCAGGAGCTTTAAAGGGGAAAAGCAGTTCACAGACTCTTCTGAATGCATCTCCAGTAGCCGGGTTGTTAAGACATTCAGGGCTGTTAATGTGCACTGTCAGCCCATTGTAACCAAACCTTTAATCCTGGGCCTGTCAGACTTGAAGGAAAACTAAGGGCTGACAGTGCTGCAGCAAATGGATTTTCCTTCTCTGCTCTCATCGCCTCCCCCCTCCTTCCATTTAAAGTTAGAATAACACTGAGTCTATTCCTTTCAGGGCTTGCAAAACAACTAGGAAAAAAAGGGGGGGCAGTGGAGGGATGGAGGGATTTGTCCCAGCCTACATGGGCAATCCTCCCTTTCCAAATCCCAGTCTCCAACCTGGGAGCACTGTGCACGGCCTGATCAGACCCAGCTGTCTGAGACCTCTTCTTCCTTGGCCCTGGTTATAAAGTTCTCATGAGTTTATTTTTCTTTTCAGAATCTCTCTGTGAGGAGAAACACGAGGAGCTCCAGAGAAAGCACAAGGCAGAATTGCAAAGTCTTGCATGTCAGCTTTTGTCTTTGGTGCCAGGCCTTACCCACAAGAGAGCTGACAACATGACATGTCCACAGACACTTTTCCTGTACCTCTACCAGGCTCTTCATCACCCGCACAGCCCTCACAGCCTTAATTCATGACATCTTGGGCTGGGATTTTAGCTTTTAAAGCATCGCAGGTGTATTCTGGAACCCAGTGTTCCCAAATCTCCTCCCAGCCCTTCCCTTCCACATTTATCTCCCTTGTTTGGTCTGTTCTGGATGATTAAGAATGGCAAAGGAACAGGCAAGCGGGATAATTTGCCACCTGTTCCTGGCACTGCTCTAAGGAGGTGACGGCATCCTGGATTTGCCATAGGCACTCCAGAAATTCTGAGAGCACCTCTTTGCTCTGACAGGCAGGGTTACAACCCACCCTGCAAGGTGGGGTGACTGGATGCTGCATCCAAGGGTGAAAGATGGACACCAGAAATTACATTTGGAATGGGAAGCTCCCCAGTTTGGAACAGTGCTGAACACAGAACCTTTCCTACAAACTGGGCAGCCAAGGTATCAACCTCCCTCACCTGGGACACTCTGGACACAGACTGGGACGGGTTCATGTGGCTGCAGACTGGGTTTTGCTGCTGGATCAGCATCATCAGCTACTGACTGTGACATGAGAAGCACTTAATTAGCTGCAGGTCTATGAAAACACTGTTCAAATCCTGATATCTCTGTGTACTGGGGCACCAAGAGGAGTAGGTTCAGTGCTAAACAACCAAAACAGAGCTGGACCTCAAGGGCAGTAAAAACTGGTATCAACTAACCTTTGCTCAAAATCCCTCTCAGTTTCTGTCTAAACAAACCAGGATATTTCCTAAGGTGGTGCTGAGTGGGTGCACTTTCCCTGTGTTTTTATCCTAGCTGTCTTGTGATTGCTGGGAGTTTCTGTCTTTCCCTTTGATTCTTTAAAACGTACCTAAATAACCTCCCAGCTGAAATCCTGTCTGCCTGTTGTAAATATTTCCAGAAATTCCATTGTGTGGGTTGTCATGCACTCCAGACTTCCAACTCCAGATCACAACACAAAAGTAAAAGCAAATGGACAGAATGTGCCATAAAAAGGGAACTTTAAAGTTTTCACATTGATCTGGTGGCTGTTCTCTAACCTGGGGGTTAATCAGAGACCCCGAGGATTTCATGCCAGTGCTTAACAGAAGGTGAAAAGAAACAGATAACAGTTTCTTTAGGTGTGGACCCTCTGTGAGCACAGGATCAGTCTCTGGACAGGAGATGTGGAAGGGAGGAGTAGCTCCACCTTCCCTCCTGCTCTCCTTGCCATGGATGAACCAGCCAAGGTCTGACTGCGAGGAGGGAGCATTTCTGCACGTCTCCAGGACTGCAGGCATCCCCAGAAAGGGATTACACCAGGATGTTGTTGGGCCAGTAAAGGGCTGGTTCCTCCCCTCCCTCAGCACGGAGGTGTTACACAGAGCAGAGGGAGCAGGTCCATGCCCTGTACCACAGCCCAGGGCTGCTGCCTGGTGCCTGTCCTGCAGCTGAGCCTGGACCCATCCCCAACAAATGGATCCGAGGGGGTGAGACACAACACTGAGAATATTGTTAAATGGAAATGAGCAAAAGCAGCAAAATCAATTTGAGAAGATAGTTCACGTTCCAAGGGGAAGAAACACTTCCAGAGTCGGGTTAAGCAAAGCCCTATTGAGCCACTTACTGATTTCTTAATGAGCCTGGGGGGAGAAAAGGAAAAGAAAAGAGCACAGGACAAAAAAGAGATAAAAGACCAGATTCCAGACAGAAACAGTCATGCAGGTTCCTTGTGGATGTAAAGAACAAGTCAGCAAGGCTCCGGAGAGCAGTGCAGCATCAGGAACGTGTTTGTTTGCACAGCAATGTGGCAGCAGAGAGGGGCTCACAGTTCAGGGAGGGCAGAGGGGTGGAAAATGCCCAGGAGAAGGAGAAAGTGTCACAGAGCAGCACCTTGGGAAGCTGCTCCCGAGTGCCCATCCTGCTGCTGCAAGAGCTCAGGATGTGCATCTTCCCTGCCCGGGTGGGTTTGCTTTTGCAGGCACCACCAAGGTGCCACTGCAACTGGACTTCCAAATCTCTCCAGCAGGGCCTATGCGAGAGCAAAATACTGGTGGGGACAGGAACCCCCCTTGTTTCTGAGCTCAGGTAAGTTATTTCTGCTGGTGTGCCTGTGTGTAACACCACAGCCGTGGCCTGGGCCGGGTTTCAGCTCCAGACAAGCCCTCTGGTCAGCACTGGGACATTGTCCCACGGACAAAAGCGTCCAGCACGGAGCTGACCTCAGCCAGAGCCCTTTGGCAGCTGCAGGGATGGTCCCACCTTCGCCCTCCAGCAGTGGCAGGTCACAGGTCAGGGCCAAAGGGAAGGTGTGCCCACAGTACAGAAGAGCTCCTCGCCTCACCTGAGCTCTGCCCCAGCCAGCAGAAGCTCCTGATTCACAGCCAGAGCCCTGCTGGGAGGCAGGTACAGCCGAGCCCCTTTGCAGACTGGCTGAAGACCGTGATGCTCAGGTGGAGCTACTTCAGAGGGGAGAGAAGGCTGAGAAGGGACTGCCCGACCCCGCTGTCCAGGGCAGAGTCTGGCACGGGGAATAAAAGTGCTTTATGCATGCACAGGGAAAGCAAAATGTGAGGCAGCTCCACCACATATTTAACTAAATCCACATGAGGCACTGCAAATGTGCAGCTTCTCCAGGAAAAAATAGGGGGAAAAAGAGAAATCATGCTCCACTGTAAATAGCTGAGGTGGTAAAACATCTCTAGGTTAAGAGGGAGATCAGAGGGGATCAAGGAGTGAGCCTGGATCCCACCAGAGCTATGAGAGGGGCTGAGACCCTGGTGCAAGGAGTCAGGAATCCTCTCGCTCCCGGCCATTATCCAGCAGGCACAGAGGATCCTACAGACACTGACTCCAGTGGTACAGTCAATAGAGCCAAAGAGGGGAAACAGCAGGGCCCTGACTGGCAGACCAACACCTCAATATCATGGAATAACCCAGAATTCTGCTAAAGCTGTATGATGCTGCCTCTGAGATAGCCCAGGTTTGGGATGAGAAGAGAGAGGAGTGGGGAGCACGTCTCCAACTCCAGGGGAAAACTTCACAATTTCTCAGTGGTCAGGCAGTTTTCCAACCAAAACGAACACTTTAGGAAGGAAGTTCAATGGACATAGAAATGCACCTTGCATCACATCCAACAAGGGCTTGCCCCCAGAGCTGCTCTCTCCCCAAGGGCCTGCTGGAACTGCAGTGAAGCAGTGCCACCCTTTCTGTTTCCCACACGGAATCACAGCAAATCATCACCAATTTCTCTGTTTGCCTGCAAACCACTGACTGTAACAGGCTGGTTGAGGGTGTTTGTCACAAGCAGCTGTCCCTCCCTGCCACAGCCAGCAGTGACCACCGGGAGAGGAGCCAGGCCATGGGAAACACTCTCAAACTGGGAGCAGGTCTCCAGTGCTCCCTAGCTCCAAAACCCGGCAGCAACCAGGCATGGGGGAAGGGGGAGAGAGCATCCCTTTCCTTATTAAGTAGTGCCCTTTCTCTTTTCCTAATCTATGGAAAAATATGAAGGTGAAGGGGAGCAGAGAGGAGCCTTTCTTCGCAGCAGGGGCTGCTGCCCGGTGCTGGGACTGCGGCTCTGCTGGGATGCTGTGAGCCCGGAGCTTCTCAGGGGGTTTGCAAAAGGGGAGTCAAACCCAGCTGGAGGAGAGGCAGGGAGATCCGGAGGAGCATCTCAAGGTTTAAAATGCAAATTCCTCCACTTTATTTTAGGTGGAGGGGTCAAGGTTTGCCTATTTCTTCCTCTCCCCCACTCCCCCCAGCACTCCTTCCCCCTTCCTCGGCGAGTTTTGTTTAGGAAGGGACTGTAGATGCGACAAGGTCTTTGTGCTGGCCATTCAGCTGAGTGAAAAGGCCGAGGAGTCCCAGCGGAGGGAACAAACTTTTGGGGGTCAGCGCGGTCAGCTCCGAATAAATGTGTCGTATTGTTTGTATTAAGGACATGATCTCAGCGGGGCGCCCGGAGCCACCGCACACAACACCAAGGACTATTTATTCAACACTGCAACACGCAGGGCACGGGACTCCTCTCCCAGGGAAAATAGGAGCCGCCACTGCAAACGTGCCTGCCGATTCCTAGCGGTGAGCTTTGCCGGAGGGGGCAAATAAAACTCTTTTTTTTAATGTGCATCATAAATAAGGATGGATGCCAAGTGAGCTCGGCAAAAAATAATCCCAGTTAGAGAGCGGTGGCAGTGACAGCACAGCAAAGCGCCTTTTTATTGCTGCTTTTCTCCAAGAGATGGACAGTCCAGGTCATTAAAGGCCTAAGATAGAAACAGTTTCTCTTCACACTGTTTGAAAACAGGCTTTTGTTTCCATGGAAGTGCCCCAGTCCTTTCTTGGGTTGCTTCCACCGCAGAAGTGGCCCTCAGCCACAGGGTGGGAGCTGCTGGGTGAGGGGAGCCCTGCGGCCCCCAACAAACCCACGTGAAATCCAGCTGGAAAAGCGACACAAAGGGGCTGGGGAGAGGCTTCAGAGCCCGCAGTGCCCTGGGAGGGCTCCACAAGGGCCCCCAAAGGAGGCGGCCAGCTGGGGAGGGGAGCCCACCCTCCCCAGTGCTTCAGAACCAAAACCCTCATACAGGGACTTCAGAGACACCCCTGGCTGTTAAATGATCCCCCCTCCATCTTCCTCAGTGTTTTCTGCAGAGGAGCATGTGTTCCCCAGAAAGGCTCTTTCCTCCCCACTGACCCCACTCCCTCATTGGCAGAGGAAAGGGGCCTTTGGTTGGGTTGTTCACCCAGACATTGCAAACCAGGGTTTCACTAAACTGAAGGACTAACCCAGAGGAACAGAACCCTGGGACAATCTCCAGCAAACATGGTTTAATCATGGCCAGCCCACCACAGTGCATGTCATCTAGGAGGATCAGACACCTAGAGATCCCAAAACGATGCAGGATAATTTAACATATCCATGTGAACTCCAGCCTCCATCACAAATGGCAGCTTCAGCCCAACCTCACTGGGAAAATAAAGTGAAAATAAAAATGAGATTGTGAGAGTGGGGAGGTTCTGGCACAGGCTTGACAAGGATGTGGAATGATAACGGGGAATGGCCTGAAGATGAAGGAGGGTAGATTGAGATGGGATATTGGGAAGGAATTGTTCCCTGTGAGGGTGGTGAGGCCCTGGCACAGGGTGCCCAGAGCAGCTGTGGCTGCCCCTGGATCCCTGGCAGTGCCCAAGGCCAGGCTGGACACTGGGGCTGGGAGCAGCCTGGGACAGTGGGAGGTGTCCCTGCTATGGCAGAGGGGTGGAACGAGATGCAACACAAAGCATTCCATGGTTCTCTGAAAAGAAGAAAGGAAAGGTTTTTATCCTGCAAGGAGACCAGCAGAGAAGTGAGAGCCCAGGTGTTTGGGCACGTAAGGTTTGATGCTGAATCTTCCAGGACTAAACTTACCCGTAGACATCAACAGCTTCATGGTGGGGTCCTGACTAGAGAGCTAAGGACTCTTACTCTGTCCTTGTAAACCTCACCTCCAAAAAAATGTAACTACACCCTAAAAAACACAACCAGCACCATCGGGTGAAAATCTGAAATATGAGAATGGCTGGAAACACCCCCTGGGTTTTCACAGAGCTGCGGTGAATCCTTGCTCGTGAGCCTGGCACAGCTCTTGGACGTCCCCCGACGTGGGACACCTTGACTTCCACCCCCTTTGTGCTGGACGCCCCTCTCCTTTTTGTGTCCACCCCATTGCCTTTTGTGCCCAAGTGACACAGACTGATGAGGATTATTTCCACGGCTTCCTCAGGGACAGGGGGGTTTCCCTGCTGCCCTTGTTCAGGGACAATAGGCCCATTAAGCATCTTCCCAAGGCGAGGGGAGTGGGGCATACCTGGCCCCCGATGTGGGAATGGCCACTGCCCCTGACAGCCATTAGCATCTGAATGAGAGTGATGCCTGCAGAACAACAGGCAATTATCCCACTGAAAAGCTTTTAAGTGGCATTAATTGCTGGCCACAGACTCGGGGCTCTATCAGAGTAAACCGTGTTGACAAACAGGATAGAATATATTGGATTTCCTGCAGGGGAAAAATTTGTAGGATTGTGCCTCACTGAGGGCAAGCTCCGCTTTGATCCCGCGCTGTCACAGAGCCGCCCCGCACCTCCCGAGAGCACGGCCCGGGTGCCTGGGGAACCGGGGCTGGGCTCCGCTGGGTCTGCAGTGCCTGTCCGGAGAAGGCTCCCAGGGGAAGGGGAACACCTGCTCTCATTGCTGCGCTGGGCTACAGCCCCCTGTCCCAGGTGTCTCTCGAGGCCCAGGGGCACCTTTTCCTGCTATTGCTCAGAGGTGCAGAGCAGCGGCACACCCTGGCACACAATCTCCTCTCAGTGACAGGCAGTGGCTTTATGTCCCACTGCTCTTTGAACGGAATAAACACCCCTCCACGGCCCAGGAATGGGGAAGATGTGGGAACATTTTACAGTTGAGAGAGGAAAAATATTTTGTTAATTCATGCTAATCTTTAAAAACCGACAGTGCTGCTAATAAATAAATAAATGCTGTCCTGTCCATTAGGTACTTGCAAGAAGGTGATATGAAGGTCAGAGCTAATACCTAACTGATTCCCTGGGAAATCACACTCAAATGTTCTTTAACTTGTAACAAATGAAATTATTTCAAAGCTGATTTTGCACATGTGCAAGGCACTTCTTTCTACAGCTTCTTCCTGCAAAGGGCAAGGCAATACCCTTAAAAAAGTACTGCAGCACTATTCCTTCCCCAGGAGCATCACCTTGTCTTCACCACCACGTGTCCCACAGTCACACCAACACCTGGATTGCTTTGAGCTTCCTGTGGGTATCCAGACACAGGGGCTGTCCACCCAGATTCTGGACAGAACCAGAGAACCATGAAATGTTTTGTGTTGGAAGGGGCCTGAATCTCATCCCACCCCTGCCATGGCAGGGACACCTCCCACTGTCCCAGGCTGCTCCCAGCCCCAGTGTCCAGCCTGGCCTTGGGCACTGCCAGGGATCCAGGGGCAGCCACAGCGGCTCTGGGCACCCTGTGCCAGGGCCTCCCACCCTTGCAGGGAAGAAATTTTCCTAATATCCAATCTAACCCTTTCCCCTGCCAGTTTGAAGCCATTCCCTTGTCCTGGCACCCCATACCCTTGTAAATTGTCCCTCTCCATTTTCTTGCAGGCTCTCCTGGCACTGGAAGGTTGCAGTTAGGTCACCCCAAGCTTTCCCAATCCAGTGCACCCAGGAATCCTCTTGGATCTTTGATTATGAACATCCCCTCTTATTAGAAAAAGAAGAAAGAAGCAAAATGCCCTCCCTGAAGCCTTAATTTATACCTATTTCTAATTCTGAAACCTTTAAACAATTGAACCATTGCTCATTTACTTCATCCAAGTGAAGATGAAACTTTGCCTGATCTTTTGCATCACAAACCTGAACATGCTCCCTCTGCACTGGGGCTCAAGCACTTCTAGGATTTCCAACAAATATGGGTCATTTTATGGCTCAGAGTGGAAACCATGGGAAAAACTCTGGTTTTTGCTAATTTAGACCTCCAGCTCAGCACACACATGTGGGTGGCCTTTTGAAGTTTGAGCAGCAGATCTTCTGCTGGAGCAGAATGGCTTCGTTCCCCCGCAGTCAGTGGCGCAAGGCCAGCCTGCACCATCTGAGGACAAGCCCTCTCACATTTATCCCAGCACAAAACTCCAACAGGAACTCAAGAATTGTTAAGGCATCTGTGGAGAAAGCTTTGAAAAAGCCTGTACAAAGTCCAGTCAACTGAGACTGCAAAGCTTTGCCTCCAGTGTGTGGCATAGAATGGGCTGCACAGTCAGAAAGCCAAAATATTAATGCAACCCCCCACAACATGTCTGTCCAAGAAAGACGGTGCTAAGAAAACCCAGCGTGGGCCCCAGCAAACAAAAGATGGACCTCATGTGCTGCTAATAATGCCCAATCATCAGGACTAGGCTAATTTCCTCTCATAGTGCCAGATTCAGACCACAAATAATTAACTTAAGTGCAGAAAAGATGCCCTCTTTGTGTTGGTTTGGTTGTTGCTGTTGTTTCAATAAAAGGAAAGAATCCAGCTCACAGAGCTGGACTCCAGTGGAGGGTCAGGGCTGGTCTCGCTTGTTCCTGCTGAACATTTGGTCCTTGGTATTTGCTGATATTGGCAGGATGATGACAGGTAAGAAATGCCGTGTGTTACATTATGGAAAAGCAAACAACTGAAGGAAAACCTGGGAAATAGAAATGCTGTTGGAGGAAGAATCATTAAGCAAGACTGTGTGAAGCAGCATTTCACGAACCACCAGGTGCACACTGATTCTGGGGAATCAGTACCAACCCCCTGTCCCACCCCAATCATTTCTCTGCTGAGCAGTTGAGTCATAATTCAAACCTGTTTGAATCTGGCACCTGAAATAGCTAAATAAAGTTTCACTGCTTCCCACTACTGCCCCAAGAGCTCGTGTCCCAGCTGCTCTGTGCATGATGAAGTGATCAAAACACCTTCATGGAGACCAACCCATCTGGTCCTCGCCCTCCAGCCTGCTGGGAGAGCCCAGGGAGCAGTGTTGGGACAAACCCACGGCAAGACAAGTCATGACACAACTGAGAGCTGCCCCTGTCCCGCCCCACCCCGGCACAGGCACTCAGAAATGCACACACACACCTCCACACGGAGCTGTGACTGCAGAGCACAGGCACTCACAACCCCCACCTTTCACACCTCCGGGAGGTCACATGGATGTCCCTTGGGAGAGAGGGGCAGTTTGCAGTGTTGGTTTGGAGTGTCCGCCTGGGAGCTCCCCAGGACCCTTTCCCATGCTCCAGTCCTGCCCAAGGAGGGCCTAAGGATCTGCCCCTGTCCAGGCCACGAACCCCCTGCTCACAGCTGTGATTTACAAGCAGAGGAACCCCAGGGAGTGCACAGCCCCAGTTTCCAGAGGGTTAAGGAATGGTGCCAAGCTGATTGACACCCCAGAGCTGGATCGGGCTGTGCAGGGATAGGCACACACCCCCGGGGAGGCTCCTGCTGGGCACCAGCAGCTGCTGCTGGCTGGTCTCTGTACCAAGCCTTTACCAAGCCCCTGGGTGCTGGCCCTTCCCAAGGGGCTTTGGTGTAAACCACGACTCCAGGAGGCATTGCCACCTGCTCCAGGCAGATGAATTGTTTTGTCTGCCCCTTCTCCTGGGGAAGATGGCCCAGGGCACGTGCAGAGCTGCCTCTGGAGGGGAATGGACCCTTCAGTGGGGTTCAGCACAGCCCCCCGCAGCTGCCAAACCGCCCTGATCTCTCGCTTAACGGGGCAACAGGGGACCTGCAAGCGACAGGAAGACCAAGAGGGAAGTAGTTAAGTTGGAATTAATTTGTCACTCCATATTTAACTGACCTCAAAACTATTAAACAAATCTAATAGGAAATATCCCCCAGATTCCAAATACCTCTGTGCTGCCTGCTGGGAACCAGCCACTGCACAGGGCTTCAGCCACCCAGCAGCCTGGTGCAGGGGAAGGAGGGCTTCCCTGCTCCCCATCCCAAAAGCCTGGTTTAATTCCTGGCTTTTAGCCTGAGCCTGCAGGACAGTTGATGGAAGGAGCATAGAGAGGAGCATCCCAGGCTAAGGTGCTGGAGGAAGCTGAGAGGTCCTGAGGCAGGTACGGGGCTGTGGGCTTTCCTGGCTCCTGCTGGAAGGAAGCACAGGGGTGTTCAGGAGGTAGGAGCAGGGATTGGCTGCTCAGGATTCATCAGGGAATTTTCCACCCCTCAAGCCGAAAAAAAATCCCGACTCCTCACACATTAGGTGCAACTACTCCCCTCTCTGCATTTGGAATAAAGAGGGACTTGGGAGATTTAAGGCTGCAAACAGACTGGAACTGGATTTTACTGCCAAAAATTCACTGACTCCGCAGCTATAACATGGAGAGAAGCTAGGGGCAGAAAGCTGGCATAAAAACAAACAAAAAGCAGCTTTTTTCTAGCAAATAGGTGAATCCAAGCCAATCCCCCCGCATGGCTTAAAACAGTCGGTGACAGCACATTTCTCACTGTGGTGCGCTGTCAGCTCCTGCCCCAGGTCTGTGCTCGGCTGTTCAGGGCACAGAATCGCGCATTCCGGGGCTCTCCCGGGATGAAGTGAGCCAGGAGGCGGCAGATACCGCAGAGAGCCGGGGGAGCGGGGATCGGGCCGATCGCGGGGCTGCGGTGCGGGATCCCCGCTGCCCGGGCGGGCTGGCCGCGCTCCGAGTGCCCTCTGCCGGCCCCCTCCGCACCCCGGCCCTGCCCTCCGGGCTGTGGCACTGCCCCCCCGGGCTGTGAGCCCCCTCCGCACCCCGGCACTGCCTCCCCGGGCTGTGAGCCCCCTCCGCACCCCGGCCCTGCCCTCCGGGCTGTGGCACTGCCCCCCCGGGCTGGGAGCCCCCTCCGCACCCCGGCACTGCCTCCCCGGGCTGGGAGCCCTCCTCGCCGGCTGCTCCCGGGACGGGGCCGCTCCCCGAGCCCTCTCGGGACCGGCTGCTCGCAGATCAATGGCTCGGGCTGGCAGCGGGCGCCGGAGCGCGTCTGGAACCCCCGCCCCGCTCGGGGATGCAGGACGTGACCATTCGGCCTTGGATATCCCCAGGGGGAGACTCCACACCCTCTCTGGACAATCTGTTCAGGGCTCGGTCACTGCCCAGGGAAGAAATCCTTCCTCCTGCGCAGGGGGAGCTCCCTGGGCTCAGTCCCTGCCCGCTGCTCTCGTCCTATTGCTCGGCACCACCCAGCAGAGTCTGGGCTCTGACCTCCTCCCTGCAGAGATTTCTGGACATTGAGAAGAATCCCTCTCAGCTGTCCCCTCTCGCGGCTGAGCAGCCCCAGCTCCCTCAGCCTTTCCTGGGCAGGGAGATGCTCCAGGCCCCTCCTCATCTCGGCAGCCTCTGCTGGCCCCGCTCCAGGAGCTCCGGGTCCCTCCTGTCCTGAGGAGCCAGAGCTGGACACAGCACTCCAGGTTTGGGTGCACCAAAGGAGAAGGGCAGGATGCCTCCCTCTGCCTCCTGCAGCCCACGATCCCAGTGGTGTTCTTGGCCCCAGGACACTCTGCCGGCCCTCGGACAGCTCTTTGTCCCCCAGGACCCTCAGGTCCTTCTCCACAGAGCTGCTCCCGCAGGTCCCCCCCAGCCTGTGCTGCTGCCTGGGGTTATTCCTGCATTTGCCTTCGCTGAATTTCAAAAGGTTCCACTCTGCTCATCTCCCCAGCCTGCTGAGACCCCTCAGAACGGCTGCACAGCACCTGAAGTTGGGTTTGCATTGCTTCCCAGAGTGAACTCCCAGGACAACTTCCCAGGTTTGCATTGCTTTTGGAGCCTTGTCCTTGGGGGTTTGTTCCAGCAGCACCACAGTGAGTGGGGGCTGAGACTGACCCAGCAGCCAAAAGCCCTTTTACGGACTCTCCCTCCCTTCAAGTGTGTCATTTGACAGAAAGATGAATTTAAAACCAGAAAAAGAGGGCAAAACAGTAATGCTGAAATTCCAGAGAGCATTTCCTGCTTGAGAGCTGATCCCTCTGTGGGAGGATGAACATGCTGTTCCCACCCGGGGGAGATCACAGAGATGAGATGTCTTGATCAAGGTCATTCCTAAAGCACTGGGAAAACAGCCCCAGAGCTTTGGCACAGGCAGCTTCCTGGGTCAGAAACCTTGCAAAGCCCACTTTTATTTTCTTCCCTAGAAACCCAGAGGGATCATTTGCACCGAGGGACACCGTCACATCTATGTTTTGAGGAATATTTTTTAAACAAAAGCCTAAATAAATTTGAGTTATTCAAACGAACCTTTCACTAATATCTGAGGGGTTTTTTTGTCCACTCTTTTGTAGGTGGCAAGAATTTATGAAAGTCTCTCCAGATACCCTAAAAAACTCCATGAAGAAGGCTGTAGTTACAAGGGAAGTTTAAGCAAAGGGGGCGTTTATTCAGTCTAAGTGTTGCAAACCCAATTAGTGATTCCCCTGTACCCAGTAAACAGGTCAGAGCAAAGATGTTTTTGCAAGAGATTCATCCACTCCCTCTCATCGTGGGGAGGTTCAGGGCCTGAACCAGCTCCCACTGAAGTGAACGGGCAAACTCCCTGCTTTTGATGGCACGGGATCAGTTCCCAGCTCTGCAGCAGGAAGCCTGACAAGGAGCCAGCCTCTGCCCCTGGACAGCAGCGATGCCGCCTCTCCGGTTCGGAGCAGGCACGTTTGGGCAGGTTTCAAGGTGGGAAAGAATCTTTACTGTTTCCTTCTTTTTTCTTTAACTGTTAAAAGACACAAAGCTGCCACAGACCTGTCCACACACATCACTGGAGAACCAGAGGTGGTGGTTGCTTGAAGGAGACACCGATGCAGAAAGGCCCCAGGAGGAAAGGGGACCTCGATGCACGAATCCTCGTTCAACCTTTCTCAGCTGCCACACGTCAGCCCCTCCCACAGCCACCTCCAGGGATCCCAGACACTTCTGACAGCACAAAAGGCACATTCTGTCTGTCCCTGTGTCCTGGGACAGTGTGTGTCCACCCCCATCACCCTTGGAGCTGGCATTCAGCGACAGAGAGCCACAGCTGGGGGAAAAAAGTGTGAGTGCCCACAAGGCTGGGGCACAAACTGGATGGAGAAAGCCTCAATTTCATCCTTTTCCTGTGCACACCTCCTGAAGAATCACATCTCACCCCTCTCCTCTCCCAGGACTGAGCTGCAACTGCTATTCCAGGCCACGCTGGGCCAACAGGAATTCACGAGCTGAGGTCTGGTCAAGCCAGCTCCATGGCTTTTCCCTTCAGGAACTGGCGGGCAGAGACGAAGGTCGAAGAGCAATGGCCATGAACTAAAACACAAGAAGTTCCACCTCAACATGAGGAAGAACTTCTTTCCACGGAGGGTGGCCAGAGCACTGTAACAGCTGCCCAGGGAAGCGTGGAGTCTCCCTCTCTGGAGACATTCCAAACCCACCTGGATGTGTTCCTGTGTCACCAGCTCTGGGTGATCCCTGCCTGGGCAGGGGTTTCGGGTGGATGATCTCCAGAGGTAGCTGACAAGCTCACTTCACACCACGGGATGCTGAGATTTAAGCATCAGGAGGACAAAATACACTTTATATGCACATCCCTTCTACCCAAGGGCTCCCTCACCATCCTGCAGTGCTGGACCAGCTTTAGCATCTCCAAACAGAACCATCCCACAGGGATCACTCTGGGACAGGGCTTGGCTCAAACCCTCTTTTACCCAGCCAAAATTCTTTTGTTTTCTCACTTCTTAAGGTTAGTTTGTGGTTTGGTTTTTCCTTTCTTTAGTGTCACAGAAAAAGGGAAAAAAGAAAAGAAAGAACGAGTTTACTAGGGCTTCACATTCTGTGCCAGTGTCTCTGCCCTAATCCTCCAAGAACCCTTGAGAGTTCAGTGTCAAATGTTTCATCCAGAGCCACAGTCTTTACTTTCATGTGTGTTTTCCAGTTGAATAGCTCCATATATTCATAAAGGAGCGCCACAGAAACACTTCAAAAATTACATGGCAGCACCACATTCAGCGTGGGCTGATTCCAGCTCAGGATTTGCAGGGAGCCAGAATGAAAGTCTGGCCAAGGATGCGGTGATACATTTTGTAGAGGAGAAATTCCTGAGCTCCCCAAGGGGAGAAAGACCCTTTGTGAATATAGGATTTTTCTGAGCTCTTCTCTGAGGATAAACCTCTTCATCGAGCTATTGTCAGATAAGGAATAGCTGGAAGAGGTTTAGAAATGCTTTCCCAAAATCTGGGATTTAACCTATAGCATGATTTCAGTTAAACAATGCAGGAATTGCCATTCGAGGGAAGAAGACAAATCCATTTCCCTAAAATCATTTCCCCCAGCAATCCTCAGGAGCTACCTTGGGAAACAAAGCAGTGCAAGGCAGGATTTGAGCAGCAGCTGCACTGGGGGATGGCACCTGAGCTCCTGAGCATCCACAGCTCCCAGTCAAGTTGTCTCTCATTGATTTGCCCTTTCCTTTTTTCTCTTCTTTTTAGTCTTGGCCCCCACAAGATCCAGCAACTGGGAGTTCCACAGTTTAATAGCACGGGAAGAAAAATTGTTTCCTTATGATTTCAACCTGCTGAGGGATGATTTCCCCACGCTGAGCTGTGCGAGAAGCTTTGCTGCCTTTCCTACTCCCTTCAGCCTTGTCCCTTGCCATGCATAACCTCAAATTACCTGTACCTCCTCCTCTCTCTTTTCTCTGTCTCTCCTAAATCCTCTTCCAGCACGGGGAACAGAAGGGCACGTGGGGACTGCCAGGGGTGCCACAGGCAGGCAGTGGGGAGTGGCTGGGAGCATCAGGGATCCAAGCCCCATCTCCCTGCTGCCAGCCCCATTCCACACCTGGGCACAGGCCTAAAGGTGTAGGAAGTCCAAGAAAGCCTTCTCTGTATTCCTATGGGAGTTGGGAAAATGCAGAATAAACAACAAAAACAATTATTCCAGCTGCAAAATATTATTTCTCCGTTTGTTTTCTGCCTGAGAGGGAAAGCTGGTTGGAATTACATAAAGTATGGGTGATTGAGGAAAACAGCTTTTCAACAGGAAAATAACTTCTCTGCAAATGTTTTGAAGTTACTGTTATTGCTTAACACCTAAAATTAAACATTTTCTGTATTTTCTTTTAACTGGATTCCCCATTCCTCTGGTTTTCTGTATTGAAAGAGAAGACTCTCAAAAGAATAATTTGCATTTCCCTGGCTGTTTCGAGTCCTTTATAGCAGAAAGAAAGTCAAAGAACCCAATGACTACACTGACCTGATGAGTTGGGACATGGCTCCAGAGGGTGGAGTTTACTGGGAAAAAACACAACTTGGCCCAAGCCACTTGACCTGTTCAGCTCAGAAAACTCAAGGCTGATCTCACTTCCACTCCACATTTCATGGGGTATTTTCTCCTGTTTCAAAGAGAAGTAGGACTTGTGCTGCTTCACAAGGGAAAACACTTTTGGGATCTCAAAAGGCTCTAAGCTTCTCAGGAAAAGAGGATTAAGGCATCTGCTGGGTGCAGTGGGCTACCTGTGCTGCCCTTCAAAGGCTTGATTTGCTCCGTGGCAGCTGGTGCAGATCAGAGCAGACTGGGCTTGAGCCCAGGCGAGGCTTCATGGCCCACCAAAGCTCCCTCTGCCCTCTCTTCCAGGCAGGAGCATCAGTTTCCCTGGCACGGGACCTCATCCCACCCTAAAAGCCCCAGGGATGAACGTCCAGACACAGCCCTTGAAGTGTTTCCCCAAGAATCCCTGGCGCTGCAGGGAGGGGTCTCCACGGGCTGTGCCTGTGCCAGGATGCTCGCTGCCCACCCATCCCAGCAGATGTGCAGTTCCAGCAGCTCTGCCTGTGCCTCACCAGCCCGGTCTGACTGACTGCAGGGGGGTCACAGGGCCCCCCAAACACCCACACTCACACCACAGAGCTCTGAGCCATCACTCGAGTGCTGGGCAGCGCTGCCTTCCAGGAACAGACGTGGATTTGGGGCTTTCTAATGGCACAGGGAAGGGAGAGAAAGAAAGATTTGTCCATCAAAGGCTGCCCCTGGCAGCACATTTACTGCTGCTCTCCAGAGAGCCTGGCAGATACCAAAGGCACAAACAGTCAAACAGAACAAATGAAAGATCTTCTGCTCTATGGAAAAACACAAGGGCTTGGCAGCCGAGTATTTCATAGCAGGCCCTCCCCTTCCCTCCTGCCTCCCCCTCTCTCTGTGCTCAGCTCAGCACGGATGTGAGGGGCAGGAGAACACATTCCAGCTCTGGCACCCAGCACCCAGCACGGGGGCCCAGGCCCAGGGCACCCAGGAGTGGGGTGCTGGGGTTCAAAACCCAGCTGGGGAGCTGGTGGAGCGAGATGATTTCCAAAAAGGCTTCAGGACAGCTTTGCATCTCTGTGATCCAGACCTGCCTGTGTTCCATGTGGCTTTGCCTCCAGACCATAGAGTGCATCGGTGCCTGTTCTTCCCAAATCCCTGCAGGGTAAAACCTGCCTTGCAGAGGGGGGTGGAGACTGGCAGCACCCCACAGCCGAGCCCCCCAAACATCTCTGTCCACTGGAGAGCAAACCCAAGAAGCCAGAGCTTTTTGGAACAGACCTGGGGGCAAATGTCCCAAATAAAGAGAAGAATGCCAGTTGTTGACAAAGGAAATGATTCATGGAAGTGGTGCTTTCAGGGCAGCTTTATTCTGAGGGCAGGAAAAATGAAATAACAGGCGCTTGGTGGCAGCTGGGAGGGTTGAGCTTCAGTGGAGCAGGAATGAAACATCTGACTTTTGGAGGGACTTTTTGCAGTGAAAAGGTTTTTAAGCAGTGACCAAGCAGGACTTCCCAGAGGACCCAGAGGAACACAACCGTGCCCAGTCCATGGGAATACCAAATACATGAGTGTTACTGCAGAGGTTTATACAGATTTGATCTACTTCCAAAGGATGAGGAAGGATGCAGCCATCCGGGCACAAATAGCCCCCCCTGCAGCTGTGCTGGCTGCACTTCCCAGCACCAGAGGGGAAGGAGCATTTCTGCACGGTGACCATCTGTTCCTCCTGCTGAGTGTCCGTGTGAGAGGGGAATTCCACCAGCCCCAAAACCAGCCTGGACTCCCAGCTGGGCATCACCCACCTGGACCAAAGGAACAGGGGAGAAGTGCAGCAACAGAAAGGGGACACAGAGGGACAGGGTAAAGGCTGAAGCTGGGATACTGATGAAGGCCACCAACACCCCGATGAGCCCTGTCCCTTACTGCGAGTAAATAAAGAGCTGGAGCTCCACTTCCCAAAGCACAGGAGCCCCTCTCACCATGCCCACAACACAGAGAAACTTCCATGTCCCTCAAATGTGGGGGAAATTCATGTTCTAGGAAAAAGAAAACAATTTAAAAAATCAAAATAGGCTGAAGCTACAAATCAAGCTCTTCTCTCAGTTAATATTTAATGTTGCAATTGGGTGCTTTTCAGAGGGGGGAAAGCACTGGGATTTCTCTGCTTCAGATTGACCTTGTGAAACTCAGTGTGTCAAGAAAAAAAAAGAGAAAAGGAATTTTGTTGAATATTTCAACATCTGGAGCCACTTAGTGGCAGAAAAAAGCAACTTCTTGAGAAGCACTTTTGATCTAAAGCAGTGGTTTTAAACCTTTCCCTATTTGCAGACCCATAAAATTTGTCTCTGCACAATGAACACAAGTCTAGTGACACTCACTTCTGGCATCCCAGTCAGTTCTGGAGATCCCTTCGATGCTCAGGAGCAGGAGAGGCAAAGCTGTGCTTTCCCGGACCTGCACAAGGACCTCCTGGACCACCTCAGTTCCCGGCATGGACAGCGGTCACTTCATCACAGATAACCTGCAGAAATGTGACCCTGCCTCTCTCGGCATGGTGTGGCCTTTTCCTAAAGCTGGGACTGGTTTTATCTGTGGAACTGGTTTTATCTGTGGAACTGGTATCCCCAGGTCTGTGTCACCCTGACAAAGCTGCTTACCTCTGCCCACAGAAAATTAGAGTATTTCTGCCTTCAAGGACTCCCTCAGAGCTGCTCCACAGCAGAGAGTTAATTCAGCCTGTGCTCATCATCATCTCTCCTGCTTCCCAGAGTCTGCTGTGCCTGGATCCCCAGGTGCCTCGGGCTCTGGGCAACTCCTGGGCAGCCCATCCATTGCTGGATGCCTTTCAGCCCAGAGGAGGCCAAGCAAGGGATGCAGTCCCACAGGGATAATAAGGCTACAAGTTACTGCATTTGGAACCAGAGGATTTGGGCACTGTCCCCGACCCCTGGTGAGTTTTTCTCATGCCGTGATGCTTGGACATCACCTCTCCCTCCCTCCCACCTCAAGTTTTGTGCTTAGTTGTTGATTTGACTTGTTCAATTTCTCTGTCCCCAAGGCCAACACACTGCCAAGAAGGAAGGAGTCTGTCCCCTGCACTGCACCTCCAGGTGACAGGGGAGGGTGAACACAGCTGGGAGTTGTCCTAGGGGAGCCTTTCTTACTTTTCCAGCTACAAACCTGCCTTAACTGGTCAAGGATTTGTTAGCATATCACTGGGAAATCTGCTCGAAGGACTAGGAGGAAATCACATGAAAAACAACTGCTGTGCCCAACAAAGAATTGCATGGATCAGCTCTTTGTTCCCATTGTATTTCTCCTCAGCGCATTTGATTAGTTTGGTTAATTGAACATGTAACACACTCCATTATCATGCACCAGCAAAAGAGGGTTTATGACTCAAACAAATATGGCCATTATTAGCTGCTTCTGACATAACAAACAGCACTATTAGCTTTGGAGAGGCAGTGTTTTATGGATGGCTTTTTGGGAAATTGGCTGCTTAATCACTTTTTTTTCCCTGTAAAGATTCCGTGTGCTGCTCCGAGCACTGGGTTCAGGACAGAGAGGGGACACGAGTCACAGCACTGCTACACGGTCTGCGGGACATTTTCCCTCATTTTCTCACACAAGGAGATAAACCTCGTTTATCCAAGACAAATCCATCCCAGATCACTCTAAGCACCTCTGGCAAACCTTCACTCCTCATGACACCACAGACCAGCTCCAACCAGGCCCAGGCTCATTTAGCAGGGGATGAATGAAAACTCATTTTCATCTCAACACGCAAATGTGTACAAATAAAATACACCCACACAAATATCCCCCGGTGGCCCTGGCCACCCTGGGAAAGAGAAAATCCTGCCCCAAGCACAGCAGAGGGGTTTGCCATCACACTGCCAGCTACACTGAGAGCAGCAGGCAAAACCTCCACATTCTCACCACGAAGGGCACTTCAGAAATAATTATAATTAATATATATATTTAACTAGACATAATTTCTTCCTTTTTTTTCTCCAATGCTTCAGTGCAAATGAGAGATGTCAGCCAGAAACCTAAAAAGCTGAAAGCCTCTGTATTTCCTTAAACACAACAAACCTGCAGTTCTTACACATTTGTTTTAAACTACATTTCACTGGAGTCTTCCTCCTTGGCCTTGGCTGTGTGACATATGCAAGTGCTGGCCTTGTTTGCCACCAGTTTGGTTTTTTTTAATTTGGAAAATGTGGTCATCAAAATCGAACTTTTCATAGGAAATGATGCATTTCACCACCTTTCTTGCTAAATGATGCTTTGGCCTTTTAAAACAGAAATTCAGTGTTTCAACTCACATTTTCAGTTACAATAGTTCAAAGAATACAGTTTGAAAATGTTTTGTAATAAAATAAAAATAAAGTATTTGTTTTCAGATGTCTTGGATTGGGATCTTGAACTTTCCATCCAGTTTCAGAATATTTTTTTGTTTAGTACCAAATATTCTTGTAAGAGGACAGGTCACTTCTCTCCAGTCTGTTTGTACCAAGGTACCTGAGTAAAATACAGAGGTTGAGGCATGAGAAGTGTGATGTAAATGTTCCATATGGTTTTAGATTCTATGGGTTTGTCAATGACTATGAATTTGCACAACCTAAACGTGGGCAATATTCCATGACATCATTCACGTGCGTGTGAATGGGAAAATATTTAATTCTTCAGTGACCTCCCATGCTGAGGCCACTCTGAAATTCAGAGCTGGTGGCATATAAACTCTGGAGGAATATCTGCATCTTCAGAGCCTCCCTGAACCCCACAAGCCATCTCATAGAGATCCAGAGGAGGCTGACTGTGGATTAAGATGCAATTTAATACAGAGCACAGGGACTGTTCCCTGCTCCCCAGCTGTGAAGGTGGCTGATGTTTCCACACTCCTGACTGCAGTCAGTCCAGTCCAGATTTCTAATTTTGCTTCTTAAGTGGCTAAAACTGTTTCACAGTATTTTCGAGGCAGAGGAGGATTTTCCACACAGAGAGAGATCTCCTGGCAGCTTTTCAAATTTTGTACAAAACCCTTCCCTTTCCACATTTGGCCCCACAACCAACAATTACCATGGAGAGTAAACTCACTAAGGAATAACAACTTCCATCCTTATTTGCCAAGATTTTGATCAGTTCGTATCACCCTGTTATCCCAGGTTACCTGATCTCACACCCTTCAGCTGAGGACCAGACAGCTTAATAACAATGTGAGCATCTGATGAAAATGCTGAAATGTGGGGCAAGAAGTGCCTGTTACCCTCATAACACAACTGAGTGATCCCCCAAAACATTAAAAATCCCCTATGGATGCTGGTAAGGTTTGTGGATGGGACTCCTCATGCTCTAAAGTAAAGGGATCTTGGCTTGAGTGGCTCAAAGGCAGACAAAATACAGGAAAGAGATCACAGAGAGGGGTCAGCTGCTGTTTCTTGAGAAGAGGATGGATCCAGTGGAGGCACAGTTTGCAGAGGTACCTGAGAACCAAGGGCATTAGCCAACCCTGGCACGGACACCAGCTGTATCATGCTTTGAACCATCTTAAAATGATCCTTTAATATTTAATTGAAACAAACCAACTGCAGTTTGCTGCAGAGGTTTCATGAGGATGTGCCAGGCTATGTTTATTACCAGAGGAGGTCCCAGAGTGGCACTGCCCTTGCTGCTCCTCCTGCTGCTGAGCAGTGACAGAGGAGGTTTGGCCTCTTGCACGGGCTCAGGAACCACGGAGCCAAGGGCTGGGAACCTCCTAAGGCACAAACTGCCAATCCTCTCTCACTGTGCTTCTCCACTGCTCCCCTGAAGGGGTCTTGAACACCAAAATGAGAGTCCTCCTGCCTCTCCCTGCCATCACCCCGTCCCTGCAGGAACCAGCTGCTGTGTGCCCAGGGCTGCTGGGGAAACACAGCCCACGGCTGAAGGGCTCCCCAGTGCAGTGCCCGTTCTCTCCGGGTTGCACAACGCTCCCCCCATCATCAGCTTTTGCACAAATCCCTGACAGACAGAAAGCACAAAATTATAATAACAGCATCCCAGTTGTAGCCGCAGGACACCTTCTGCCTGATTTTCTGCCCAGGATCCTCTCTGTTCCACAGCACAACCCAACTCAAAGGTTTCAAATACGCCTCAAACTACACACCCTGCTTGCCAAAAAATTAATGCAAGCAATTAGTGTGGCAAGCCACTTAAACAAATAGTTCCATTCATTGCAGTGGTGTCCCACGCTGGAGCTGGCAGTGACCCACACTTCCCGTCTCCTGCGCTCGCACTCCCTTATGCAGACACCCAGTACTTATCCAGTGGAAATATTTAGCTCACAAATCCCCACTCTGAGCTGTTGGGGAGAGGCTTCCAGACTTGCCTAAATGCATTTTCTTCCTTTTTTCAATTCAATGCTTCAGCACCGGTGAGAATTGCCAGCCAGAAACTCTTAAAGCTGAAAGCCTCTCTATTTTCTTAAACACAACAAACCTGAGTTTCATATCCCTGAGCAACCCCAGTACTTGAACCTCCGGGTTTCTCCTTCCCTCCTGGCTCGATGGAGTCACCTCTAAGGACCACAGGGGCAGCTCTTGCAACCCCTTCCGCACCCCAGGCTCTCTGCTGACATCTGAGCACCGCGTACCACAGCGAAACAGGCAGCCAGAGCTCCCCAAAATCCTTCCAGAGCCAGAGCCCAGCAAAACCGCTCCGGAGCCAGCGCCCCCCAAACCCCTCCGGAGCCGCTGGCAGCCGCTCTCCCCGCAGACGGGCCCGGCTCCGGAGCGGCCCCGGGGCGCGGTCAGCACCACGGACAGAGCGCGGAGCGGGCCCGGGGCGCCGAGCGGCTTATACACGATTTACACACGGTTTGTACACGATTTACACACGATTTACACACGATTTACACACCGTTTACACGCTGTTTACACACCGTTTACAAGCTGTTTACACGCGGTTTACACTCAGTTTACACGCCACCACAGGATGCACAGAACGCATCACAAAAGTGCTTAAACACGCCACCACTGAAGCCATCGAACGGGGACACACCCACAGCAGTGCAACAGCCACACCTGGGCCAAGCTGTGACAGTGTTCCAGAATCACAGAATATCCTGCACTTTCCCTTGCTGAACTTCATACAGGGGAAGCCACAGCTGAGGAAAGGACTTCGGTGGAGGTGGGTTGTGCTGGTGGGTCACCGGTTGTTCAGCTGAACCTGCAAATCCCAGCCTTGGCCAAGAAAGTGTGGGTGTTTGGTAAGGAAGAGACAGGGGAGAGGCAGCAGGGCCTCAATAAATCATTTACTGGGGCTGCAGAACAGAACTCACAGTGCAGAGACCAGCAACAGACGGGTCCGAGTGCCTTTCACTCACACATTCCCGAGTGCCAGCACAGAAGTAATTCCTGTAGTTGCCTGGCAAATCATAAAAAGGAAGACTTGCTTGTCTTAAACAAAACACAATAAAAAATATCCTTGAAAGTATTTTATAACCTGCTTCACCCCCAGACATATAAAAGCTCAGAAATTATGGAGTTGGATTAGAAGTGAGCAAGTCCTACTACAGTAAAACAGGGTCCAATAAATGCAACGTCCTGATGGAGGTCAAACCCGTGTGAATGGAGTGTTGTTTGGATAAGGGCCATCCTGGGGATGTTGTACTGTTTGGATAAGGGCCATCCTGAGGATGTGCTGCTGGGCAGGTGCTGTAAATTATCTGAAACACCCTCTTCTACCAGAGGAGTCGGCGAGGTGCAGGCTGTGCTCCTCCCTGCCTCGATGCGTTTCACACAATGCATGGCAGTAACTGGTCTGACTCGGCTGGGCAGGGGAAAGGTAAAATAACTCTGCACAAGATGATAATCCAATTCCTTTGCAAAAGAAATAAATCTCCATTACTGCCCCACACCTCTCCTGCAGTTTCCAATCGGCCTGTGTGTCAAAGAAACTGCTTTTATGATGGATCTGGGGCATTTATTATGACAGCACAAGGCACAAACACTGCCCAGCATCAAACAGCTTGAGAGCTCTGATTTCAAGCTAAATGCAATAAGAGAAGAGAACCTTCCTACACCAGGGAAATGAAGACTGTTTTAGTAGATTATGGTGGGAGCATAATGTTTTCAGTACAGAGAATTTCATTCTCCCATCTAGCACAGGGTTCATGAGGAATACTCTTCTATTTCAATTGCTCTGAACCTCCCTCCCTCCCCCAGAAAACACAGGTCTCTTGTCTGCGAAGGAAAGACCAGAGCACAAAGGCAATAACCCCCCTCTTACAGCACCGTGCAAACATCATGGCCACTAACTCTGGTGCCTCCAGAGTTTCAGAGCCCATGGTGGACTCCACCTAAAAGGGGTTTTCAGGATGGCAACTTTATATTTAGGAGCCTGACTCCACCTACGCCTCTGCACACCCAGCCCTCAGCAACAAAAATCCAACTGCCTAAGACTGGAAAAAGTGATTCCACTGAACACAATGAACTGCAAAGCACAACCCCCACCCTGTGACTCCAGGGCACCTAAGCTGGTCCTAAAGTTACATCGGGCAGGTGATTCTCTACCCACGCTGAACCTCTGGGTGCCCGAATCCTCAGCTGCCCCTGCCTCTGGCTGTGTCCCAGCTCCCTGTCCCTCGGGAATGTGCTGCTCTATCAAAGCTCTTATCAGACTCTCTCGCCCGGGGCAGCCATGAGGTCAGCACGGAGCTTCGAGACAGGATATCATCAGAGCCAGGCTTCTGTGCTTCCCTTCCCATCCCAAATACTATTTTTTCTCCTTTTCTTCCTGCAGCCGAAGGTGGAAGATGAAATGTAGGAGATGAGAGAGAAATTGAAAATTGCTAATCTCTAATTTCAGCTTGATAATTTCCTTTGGCCTTTGGGGTATTAAAATTATAACACTTTCAGACTGTATTAAAAAAGGCATCAACTCTATGATTGACAACTTTCTTAATAACATTTTTCTTTTCAGAAGGCATTACACTGAGTTAATCTTTAAATATAGTCAATTACCACTTCTATCTATAGGATCAAATGCTCTCTTAATCATACAGGGGAGAAAAAGACACCACTTCCATGCACTCTCTGTCGAGGTTTGGTAACCACCGATACCAACCAGCGAGGAATAATGTCACACCTCATCACTCAAGAGGATGTGATCAAACCCTTTGAGTTACCTTTCCTTGTACACCAAACCCCATCCTTCCAATAGGTTTCTCTAATGAAAGGCTCCACAAGTTGGACAGAACAATCAATTGTGTTTGTCTCACAAAGATTCCTTTTAAATTCCCAGCGAGGCAGTCAGGCTGCACAGCCAAAGCTGTCTGAAATGGTTTTCTCTGCTGTTGGAGCAGCAGCAAAGCAGGAGACTGTGACAGCCGAGAGCTCTCCACAGGTTTGGTGTGATTTCCTTACACGACAGGGATTGTACTGGGGCTGCTTCAAGGACTTGCCTAGAGATTCTTTTTTCTTCCAAGAAAAGGCTGACTTAATGAAATTAAGCCACTTTGCAAGAGTGTAAATTCACTTTGCTTTTTGATGGGAAATCACCAAAACATTTTGTTTTGATAAATTCAAAATAGCTTGTCTGGACTTTGATATCACTGTCCCCGGCTGGACCCCTCGGCGTTTCCAGCTGAGCCTGAGGAGCAGCAGTGCCAGTGCCCCTTCCCAGGGCAGCTGCTGAATCCCTGGACCCTGCTGTCAAGCAGCTCTCAGGCACAGGGAGAGTTTCTTCTGAGACTTTCCACTGAACACCTGCTCTTCTAGGGTGGATTTTTGGTCCAAGTGGGAGAACAACCAACCCCAAAATCCTTCCTCGAGAGCCGTGCCAGAGGATTGTCACCAGGGCAGAGCAAAGCCTTGACTTGCACTCCTTTCCCACACTTCCAACCTTCTCAGCTCCCTCCGAACACGGGCTGAGGCCATCCCCCTCCCCACAGCCCCTTGTGGAGCAGAGCTCAGCAGGCACCATGCCCCAAAAGAGCTCAGCAGAGCTCAGCAGGCACCATCCCCTCACCCCTCACCCCCAGTGTCTGCCCCGGTGCCGGAGGTGAAGGAGGGGTCTGCAGCCAGCTCAGTTTGCAGTCAGATCTTGGGAGCAGCCCCTCTGCAGAGCTCTGTTTGGCTTCCCAGAAATGGTATCTGCCGGGAGCAGGCAGGGCAGCGCCCAGGATTAAGGGGGCCCACATGAGCTCTTCCCTCCCCGCTGTCCCAGGGGCCTGGGAGCAGGTGCCTCTCCCTGCATCCCCACAGGCTCCTGCCTGGCCGCCAGCCAGTCTGAGCACAGCCCCCAGCAGCTGTCCGGCCGATGGCAGGGCCTGGACATCTGACCGTGAGGCCACATGCCACCAGGAAGGACAAACGCCACCACTGCCTCCCCTCTAATCTGGGATAATTCCCTCTCAGAAATATGATCAGGCTCACAGACCCCC
This sequence comes from Pachycephala philippinensis, assembly GCA_013397055.1. Taxonomy (NCBI): domain Eukaryota; kingdom Metazoa; phylum Chordata; class Aves; order Passeriformes; genus Pachycephala; species Pachycephala philippinensis. Next base: position 34,590 of record VWZT01005543.1, on the reverse strand, counting down.
AGCATCCGGGTCCTGGGTAAATCCAGGTGGGAAGGGCACTTCCTCTCCAGTCTTTGTTAGATTATGATGGGGTGGTGCATGTTTTCTTCTCACCAGGCTGGTAAGAAAACAGAGGACAGAAGTCCATGAAACACTTCAGACCACTCTGGTTTCCCAGCTTTCCACCTGAAGAAGCTTGAAAGCATCTGAGCACCTGGTGTGACACTGGTGTGTAAATGCCTGTGTCCTGAGCAGAAACTTGGACCTGAGAGACGAAAGAAAAGCTTTGAGAGCATGTTCCTCAGTTCCCCACATGAGGCTTAGTTCCAGTCTTGCCACCTCTGTGGATTTGGAGTTTTGCAGCTGATGAGAAGGGACAGGAGAAGACAATCGGAAACAAAGTAAAAATATAACCTCCTCTGAAACTGTCAGAAGCTGATGGAAAACCATTTAGTGGATGAGAGGTGAAGTGTTGTTTGTGCACACAGGACCCTTTTGAGAGTGAGTTCTGTAACTGCTGCCCGAGAGCCCTGGGAAGGAGTTAACCCTTTCAAACACCACGGTGCTTTAACAGATTATGTGTGAAATACCTCCTTCAGCCTAACCACAAGTCAGGGCCTGATGCAGGAATCAATAGCAAAGATCCTGGTGTGTTATGAAGAAGGTCAAATCAGACAACCACAGTGGACTCCTCAGCTTCAAATTCTATTTAGAGGATAGAAGAGGGAGAACATGAGCAGCCATCACAGAGAGGAACAGAGCATTTGCCCTACTTTTGCCTCTGCAAATGCGAAGATCTTAAAAAAACCAAAATCAAATAGTGCAGTACACCAACCTTTGTGCTGCCATGAAAACATCATTCCCTTTAGGAGATAAACCAGCTGTGGTAGAAGAGTTACACAATTCATCTCAGGTCAAAAGCAAATTCAGTGTGAGGACCTGAATCCATCAAAGCTTTTACAACTGCTCTCCTGTGGTGGGGCTGGGAGGGGGAGTGCAGGTTGAGGACTTAAGGCAGAGGAAACCCAAATTCTATGTTTCATTTGGGAAATCCAGGACAAAATAACATCACAGAGGAAGCTTTCAGAACAATTCCAAGCATTACATTAGTTTGGCAGACTCCACTCAACAGTTTCTACTCCAGAATCTGCAGATCATGTCTTGCCAACATTTTTAAAAATAAGAAACAGCAAAAGGCAAATGCAGCTGCTTTTCATCTAAGAAACTTCTGTATCTGCTGGCTTCTGTCATTTGATGGCAGGGGAGGAGTGCAATCATGGAGCCGAGAGTTGTCTCTGAAAAGTTCTCTGCTGAGATGTGTTGAGAATGTTCAATAAAAACAAAAGGGCAGGCAGCATCCCCTGTGCACCTCTGCCCTCTGACCCCAAAGGCCACGAAAATCTGTCACTGCAGAGCCACAGAAATGCTGGTTGGAAGGCTGCATGGTCCAGCCTCCCCCCAGAGCAAAACCAACATCAGCAGTGGAGTAGCTCAGCCCCGGCCCCGTGCAGCCCGAGCTGAGCTCAAACTCTCGGAGCTCCAGGGGCGAGCAGCCGACCCCAGCCTGCACTGCCACTGAATCCTGGAGTGACTGGATATTCTCTGAACACCCCTGCACAGCATCTTCCCCACATCAGGCAGCCTTGGTGCAGTATTTAATTTTTGGGGAGCAAAGGAGGAGTTGTGCTGCATGGTGTGGAGCCTGAGAGATGGCAGTAAAATAAAAAAAAAAAAAGTCAGGATACCATAAAGTTATCAACATCAACAAAGTGAACAGCAAAAAACCAGGAGCAATTTCCAGCCTCCTCCAGTGGAATTCATTATGTATTCACTGCACAGAAAATTTCAAAAACTTTCTTTCAAATGGACCTGTTTAAATGTATAAAATGTGTAGCAGATTAGGTGATTCTGTAACCTGGCTCCCGATGGGACTGACTTAAGTGGAAACAGCTCTTTAGAGGAACATCCTGAAATTTGTTTTGACTTATCTCCTGAGCTGTCTAGAGATTTAAATCGTCACTCAGATGTGGTCTCCTAACTCTGCCTGCAGCTTAAAATAGCGCAGGAAATGGGTTTCTAAAAGGCTGTTAAATAACACAAATGCTGGCAAAAAAAAAAAAAAAAAAAAAAAAAANAAAAAAAAAAAAGAAGTTAATTTTTCTACTCCTCTCCAAATGGGGGAAAATGTTATTGACCTGTTCAAGCTCCAAAGAAATTTTCTCCCAAGTTTAAAGAACTTGTTGTTTGAGCAGATTGCATTACCCAAATTATCTCCTGTGGGAGACTTGATCACTTCTCTAAGAGCTGCTCCTTTTCCAGTACATGCTCATGGCACCCCCTTTGAAACTGCAATAGAATAATCAAACCCATTCCAAAAACTTCTGTTTCCCAGAAAACTGGGCTTCTGGACAGCAACAAATCTTAGTAAGAAAATGAAGAGCTTTTTTTTGTTTTAAAGTTCTTTCTTTAAAATATTGAATGGTCCCAATTAAAATAAGGCTCATTTCTCATCTTAAAACCCAAAGATTTCTCTCCCCTTCTCTGACCCTGGCTGGCTTGTACCAATTCCTGATGGCCTGGAGTCCCAAACCCTGCCATGCCCAGAGCATCTCCTCCTCCACAGCTCACCTGTGTTCTGTGGACACTGCCCACGAGCTCTTGAGGGATTCTAGGATCAAAAGCTGCCTCTGTAAGTGACAGGAAATCCAGGGCCATGGGCAGGGCTGCAGCATCTGCACACGTGGGACCGAGCCTGGAGCATCTCCTCTGTGCACGAGGAGGGGCTGATCTCACACCAGGTTTAGGCTGGAGCCCCCAATAAACATCCTGCCCGTGCCTGTGGTTCGGAGCTGTTGGGAAAATCAGTCTTTGATTTGCACCACTGAACCTCCGTGAGGGGATGGAGAGCATCTGGAGCACACCTGGAGGCAAACTGGGGATTTGCTTCAAAATCACAATCATCCCCTGAACCCAAATACCCATCCATTCACAGGCAAAAGCCCAGGAACCTAATCCAAAGCAGCCAAGGTGCCATTTAGAGTCACTGGGAAAGACGACTTTCAGAGGGTGACATGAAGAAAGCTCACCCTTTAAAGGGTACTTCAATGCCTCAGTAAAGCTGCCTGGAAGTTTTTTGAAGATTTGATTAGAAAACACCAATTAATCTGTTTCATCAAAAAACAACTTTTCCTGGGAAAGCATCTGTTTTGATGTTGAGGGTTCTTTTCTCTTTTTTTTTTAATTAAAAAAAAAAAAAGGAGACAGAAGTTATAAGCAAAGAAAGAATCCAGTTTTCTGGTTTAAAATTACTTTGAAATTTAAGCTAATTGCAGTAAAATAAATCTTTTAAAAATAAGAAACATTCAAAACCAAAATGGAACATGACCTTTCTGGGGATTTGCATCTTCAGAAGGAAAAGTGCACTTTTGGAGCTGTCATCTATTTTGTGGGTAAAAGAAAAAAAAAAAGAGCTGTATTTTTTATTTTTTTTTTTTAACTATTCTTAGTAAAAGAGTAACAATCCATGGACTGCGTTTGATGGCTCTTTGGCATCCCCAAGCCCCTTTGTGGGGAATGATGAACCATCTGGAGCTCAGCCTCGTGCTCCGTCACCTCAGAGGCCCAGGGGACACCCACCTTCACCTTGAACCCCGGTGTCCGTGCAGACCCCACCTCCCAAAGTTCCCAGTGACATCCCAGCGCGCCTCTGCCCGAGTTCAGACACTCAGAATAGACAAACAGATAAATAAACACGGAACGGCCCCACGCCGTGCCGCTGCCTCCCTCCCTCAGCCCCGCACACCCCCCAAACGCTGCTCCACAGAGATAAGCCCCTGGCATTTTCCCTCCCAGCCTCCAATCAGCCATTATCATAAAAAAGTGCAAAGCATCTATCAGCCGTGCAGCTCAGTGATTTATGTTCAAAGTTAGGATTATCTATTCTGCTCAAATCCCTTCAAACAGGAAACTGGATAAAAGAGAACCGCGCTCCGCAGATAAAACTGGAATATAGGTTCGTGCTACAGAATGACAGGCAGGTTTTTATCTCCGAACGGCTCCAACCACCTCATTTTGTCAGCAATTGTTCATTATCCGCAGCCGGGGACTCGCCGAGTGACCTTAATGACATTCCTGCATCTTTTCCTGCTGCTCCGTGCATGGGGCAGGGCTGGTGGAGCTCCAGGGCTGGGCAACAACGTGGAGCTAAAGCCGGGAATCATCCCCCGGGCACGGGGCCAGGCAGAGGAGTCCCCAGGGCATCCCTGCACTGACGGGCACTCTGCCCTCAGAATGACCAGCTGACCTTGGCTTTACTCTGCCCCCATGCCCACAGGTTTGCTCAGTTCATTAAAAGGAGTGAAAAAAATATAAATCTGTTGAGGCAACACACAAATAAACACAAATCTGAGCTGAAACAAACACCAACCCCAGCTGAAACAAACACCGACCTGAGCTGAAACAAACACCGACCTGAGCTGAAATAAATACCAGCTCAAGCTGGCCAATTTATCAAACAGAAAAACAAGTTTCCAGCGTTGGCTCCTTTTGACTACATCTTTTCCAGCATAGCAGGACTCAGGATTCAGTAATTTATTACCTCCCTCCGACGAATAACTTCTCTATCCTGTAACCATTACGCTTCATCTCTCTTTATTCTGCTTAATTAGACACTATTATTGCTGGCACAGTAATGAGGCTCAAGGAGCACCACGGGCGAAGGTAGAATGCTTTCTTAATACAGTCGAGCCCCTTGTGACAAGACAGCCATTCCCGGCCCCTGCGAAGGCCGGCACAAAGGCACTTTGTTGGGCTGGTAATGGATTGCCGCGTTGCTGCCTGGCTCACACCGGCTCGCCGCAGGCACAGGCAGCACGGGCTGGGTGTAAGGAGCAGCAGAAGCGAGGGAAGGGCAAGTGAGCGCTCCAAGTGGAAAGGAGGGAAGCAAAGGACACAAATCCAGCAGGATCTGGGGTGGCTGGAGATAGGGGGGTCCTGCAGCCTGCACAGCACCACTGATTTACCAGCACCTGCTGAGAGGGGGCAGGCGGCAGGGGTGGGAGGATGCTGGCACACCTGGGGGGCTCAGATGGCTTTCAGACCAGGTGAGGGGACATTTTTCCTTCCTCCACACGTGGCTCAGACTTTGAAGAGTCATAACTGTCTCCAAAACATTTACATGACTTGAGCGCCTGCATGGGGGTTGATGTTTTTGGGAATGTCCCAATTAGCCACGTCCTGCTTTGTTTTCCCTGCTGGAAAACAGTCCCAAGTAAGGCTAAATCCTTCTGATAATCGAGAGACTCTGACCTTGTAGGGATATGAAGGCACCATGTCCAAAATGGGCCCTGGCAGCTGATCTGTCCTTTTGTGGAAGACTTTGGAATCATCAGGAGAGGGACAAAATACCAGGGTGGTGTCAGCATTGCTTTTGGCAGAGAAGGGAGAGTTGCTCTGGATCCCCCTTATCCTGGATAAGTGAAAGAAGTCCCTACCTGTTTATGTCATTTTAGTGATGTTTTAAATATTAATAACTAATGTTATTCTTTAGCATTTGAGGTATTTGAGGCAAGATTCTGCTGAGTGAGGCTGTGAGGCAGACAGCTTTGAGTGCATTAAGCTGCAAGGACGAGCTCAGGGCAGGAGGTGCAGGAGTTGCAGTTTTACACTGGGAAGAAGCAAACCCGGAGCCAAGGCAGAGCTGTCTGCAACTGGGACTGTTTTCATTTAGGCCAGGATGAGGAGCCCATCGGGATGAAAGAAGGAAAGGACCACAAAGACCTTTCCTCACCTTTCCTCATTTACTCAGAGGCTTCACCTAAAGATTCACAAAGGGCAGGAGATTAATTGTGCAGCTGCCACCTCTGGTGTGTGTAACCACTGACTGAGGACCTTTCTGCTCCTTCTGTCTGGTGCCTGACAGAGCTTTGGGAGATTTACAGCCTGCCAGCCCTGGACATCTTGGGGTTTTGTTCTCCCCGATCCTCTTTCACTCTCTTCCCCTTCATCATGGGTCTGATTCCTGCCTTAGATCCATTTCATGCATTTTAGCTGAGAACTGCCTATTTTCTACCCCGAGCATCCCACAGGCTGTGTCCAGGCACTGCTCACTCTGCCCCTGGACTCTCCCTGGGGGCCTCTCGGTCCCAGAATAACTTCTCCAGCACTGGACACACAGACAGCAGCCAGAGCCCAGACCCAGGAGCCGGGAGCACCCTCTGCCCCACAACTGACACACAGACTGTGTCAGAGCAGAGCTGAGCACACAGCTCAGGCTCACCTGGCCACTCCTGGACTGCCAGAAACTGAGGGGCAGCACTCAGTGAGTGAGGGCATGGCCAGGGTGGCCCTTAGCCAGGGCAGAGCCCTGGGATTCTCCTGCCTTCCCCAGCAGCACCCAAAGGTGGGAAAAACCAACTTGGTAACAGAGTCCTGCAGGGAGCTGCCTCGCCTTGGTGCATTTTAGGGTTTTAGGTGTTGAGACTTGGTCCCAGCAGCTGCAGGGAGGCAGAAGGCCAAGGCCCCTGAGCTCTTGTTCTTTTACATGAAATGGGGCTTTTGAGGTCTGTCAAAAGGCTGAAGGAATTGTTCTTCCAGGGCTCTCTGGTGTCCCGGGATGTGGAGTGTTCCAGTGGGGCAAAGCAGTGCTGCTCCAGAAACACAGACTTCAAAGTCCTTCTCTGCAATGGGCTGAGGTGCTGATTTGAAAATATTTCCCAAACATGTTTTGCATCTGGAGAAACCCAGTATTAGAGAGAGAAGCAAGAGAGCATTCCCATGCAGAGGAACATTTGCACATGTGCTAGCAAAGTGCTAGAATCACGGAATTACAGAATATCCTGAGCTGGAAGGGACCCACAGGGATCAGAGTCCAGCTCATGTCCCTGCCCAGACACCCCAAAATCCCACCCTGGGCATCCCTGGCAGCTCTGCCCAAACGTTCCTGGAGCTCTGGCAGCCTCGGGGCCGTGCCCATTCCCTGGGGAGCCTGGGCAGTGCCCAGCACCCTCTGGGGGGAGAACCTGTTCCTAAAATCCAATATAAATTTCTCCTGACCCAGCTCCAGCCGCTCCCTGGGTCCTGTCCCTGCTCACAGAGAGAGAAAACATCAGTGCCTGCCACCCTCATCACTAGGTAAGAGTTCTTTGGAGACACGAGATTGGAAAAATCCCACTGATCTCAATTCTTCAAAAGCCATTCTCAGTAATGGACAGAAAGGAAATAAAACCCATTTCCCTCCTGCAACATCAAACAGAATTTTACTGTTGCATTTCTCCCCATATTCCATCCTCATCAATCCAAACACTCTTCCTATGGTGTTTCTTCTGTTTATTTGATTGTTTTTCCCACAGTAAAAAAATATTTATAAATCCCTGAACCTTTATATTTGCCCTCGCAGAGGCAGCGAGGAGCTAGGAAGGCTTTTACAGGTTCTGTGGTCAGAGTCCCTGAAACATTCTGACTGCATTTCAGCTCACCCACATCTTCCCCTGACTGTACAGTCCCCAGTACATTTAGAGGCAGTTAATCAAATATCTGAAATGAGAGAGCAGCATTTTACATTTACTGCCACTCTCAGGTGCTGTACAGTTTTTATCCCTTTGGCCATTACCCGATGCATTTGATCTTTCTGTTTAATGCCCACTTCCCCCATTAACTTCTTAACTTCCGTGGGCTCCTGTGCCCGACAGAACAGGGAGCAGCTTTGATAAAAGCTCACATCAGTCAGCTCCCTTCCTTCGAGCTTTCACTTGAAAGGGACACGGCCGAGGTGTTTGCCATCATGTTTAAAGAATGTTCCCCACCCCATCAATCTGTGTTTGCAAGGAGCCTTTGAAAGCTTCCAACCGGGA
>VWZT01005543.1:14441-26700 GCA_013397055.1 Pachycephala philippinensis | reverse complement strand
AGGACAGGAGAGGAGAGGACAGGAGAGGACAGGAGAGGACAGGAGAGGACAGGAGAGGAGAGGACAGGAGAGGAGAGGACAGGAGAGGAGAGGACAGGAGAGGAGAGGCTGGAGCAGGGAACAGCAGGGCCACTGTTCTGCTCTGCATTTGCAGCCCTGCCACACAGAGTGCTGAGCCCTCTCCCATCCCCAGGACTCAGATCCACACCCGTGGCTATCTGATATCCCTGCAGAACCATCAGGAAGCTGGAATAATTAATAGTTGTAGGATATTCTGCAAGCCTTGAAAGGAAAAAAATATAGAGTATCTGTCTTCTTGTGGCTAATTCAGTATGACTACCCGGTTTCTTGCAAATGTGTTGGTATTTATTTAATCAGATGGAATAAGACAGGGGGAAACCACGGGGGGATATTTGCTGTTATTAAGAAATCCCACAGGCTGAAGCAGAAGCCACCAGGAGAGAGCCCACACAACGTAGGCTGCAGCTGAGCTGCCCCTGAGCTGGGAGCCCACACGGGGCCCACAGAGGGGTTTTTGTGTCCTCAGCAGCCCCCAGGGCAGCCCCAGAGCACCCCCACCCTCCCTGCCCTCCCCTGGGCTTGCAGGGATGGCTGCAGAGGCGGGGAACAGCATCCCCAGAGCATCAGGAATGAGACCGTGGCTCAAAAGGCTCTCTGTGTCCCCTCGCCCCCCTTTTGCCCACTGGAGCCCCCAGTGACACTCGGGCCGTGCACTGGGGTGACATCCTCCTTAAACACTTTCTAATAGGGATGAGCCTTTGGATTCAGCAATCCCACAGCTTTCAGGGGCTGCTGCCTCACTCAGTCCCTGCATCCCACCCTTCAGCCTGCACCACTCACCCCGCTGAGATCACCAGAGAATCCCAGAGCAGTTTGGGCTGGAAGGGATCCCAAAGCCCACCCAGTGCCACCCCTGCCATGGCAGGGACACCTCCCACTGTCCCAGGCTGCTCCCAGCCCCAATGTCCAGCCTGGCCTTGGGCACTGCCAGGGATCCAGGGGCAGCCACAGCTGCTCTGGGCACCCTGTGCCAGGGCAGGCACCCTCCCAGGGAACAATTCCTTCCCAATATCCCATCTCAATCTACTCTCCTTCACCCTGAGGCCATTCCCCCTTTCCCTGTCTCTCCATGCCCCTGTCCCACGTCCCTCTCCAGCTCTCTGTAGCTCCTGCTGCAGTGGGTAGCTCTGTACAGCTGCAGTGGGTGCTGATCCAGGGGATCCCAGACTCCAACCCGCTCCTCTCCTCACCTCCATCTCCCCTGCTCAGAGCACAGCAGTAGCATATTTATTTTTCCCTGTAAAGTGCTATAAATTTTGCTTTAGAAAAGGGAAACCAAAGCATAAGACACCTTTAGCTAATCAAGAAGCCTCCTGTATAATAGGGAGAAACTGAGTTTCCCACATCCCAATGGAATCACATTCCATTTATTCCTCATATATCCTTTGATGCTTTCTCATGAGTTTGCTTTTGCCCTCCTCTCTCTCTTTTCCCCTTCTCCTTTTTAAGACATTCCTCTAATATTTTCCTGGCTGCTTGAAATTTATGGAGGCCTCTCAATGTTGTAAAACCTTTGAGGAGTGGGCTGGGAACTGTTCCATGCGTGTTCCCAGACAATACAAGGAAATGCAAGATATTTATCCAGTCTGGCCATAACATTCCACCTTGAAAATACCATTTCCCCAGTAGAACTGCGGCCCGAGCTCCTACTGCTGCCAGACGATATGGAGAGGAGGTTGTGTTAAGTTACTGATGTTTATTAAAGGGAGGAAGGTTTTGGATTGGTGCTGGTTAAGATTCATCTGGAAGCAACAGAAGAGCCTGATGGAGATAAACCCGTCCATCACACAAAGTCAGCAACACAATTTATTAAGACTTAACACCCCCGCATTACACTCAAACTCTGTATCTGGTTGTTATTTTCTTTCTGACCTCCTGTAAACTGGACTAAGCAATAAATTCTTGTGTCATATAAGCTTTTCCTATCTAATCTGGGCACAGCTTCCCCCTTCCTCGGTGATTCTGCATTGGATCTGAGCCCCCCAAACCTTATTTGGCAACAGGGGGCAGGCAGCACAAGCAACTTGTCTGACAGTTAATTATCTCCCAGCATCCTGATCTTTTCAGGGATAATATCACTTGGAAATGGGCTGGGGTTTCCTCATTCAGGCTCTTCTGCAGAGCACAGAGAGCAGCAGAGAGGGGCTTTCCCAGGAGGGCAGAGATAGTCCTCGTTATTAAACCCCAGAGAAATTGCTGTGCTCACAGCAAGGGACACCCCTCCACGACCTTGAAGTTCTGCTCCCTCCTCTTCCCCCTGTGAAGCTGATGACAAAAATCCCCCTTGGAAGGATGGCACAAGCAGCTCTGAACATTTGGATGCCCGAGTGACCCCAGATTGCCACGGGAATGACCCCGAGGTGTTTGGCACGTGCAGCCCCCCACTTCCCAGGGTATTTCTCACTACTGGTGGGAGATATCCATGGAGAGGCCACAGCCCAGAGCCCAGGACAGACCCTGTCCACGCTGTGTGAAGCACAGGCAGGGCTGGAGATGGGATCTTGTTCCAGGGTGGTTTCTGTGAGCTGCAGGAGCAGCTGCTCTGATCAAAGCACACCTTTAACCCTTCAGCCTGAAAAAGTCCTCCCTGTGGAGCAGCATCGTGGGGAGAAGGACCTGCTCACAGCCAGAAGTGCCATTAATTTGGAACAAGATAACCAGGTTAAGGATTTTTCATTACAAAAATGTCATAACCTTTTGTGAAAGGGAGAAGAGGGATTTATTGATCCATTTCCAGTGACAGAAGCGCTCAGGAATCTCTGCAGCCCAGTCATGGCCAACCACTGAATCCTCCCAGTGCCATGGCAGGAGAAACCTCCAAGGGAGCCAAGCAGAGCCCACCGACCACCACAGGCAGGAGAAACCTCCAAGGGAGCCAAGCAGAGCCCTCCGAGCACCACAGGCAGGAGAAACCTCCAAGGGAGCCAAGCAGAGCCCTCCGAGCACCACAGGCAGGAGAAATCTCCAAGGGAGCCAAGCAGAGCCCTCCGAGCACCACAGGCAGGAGCTGAGGCTGTGAAGGCACCCGGGATGCTCCTGGGATGTGGATCAAAAACCCAGATGCAGGGATTTGTGGAGCCTCTGTGCACAGAGGGCTTTGGGAAGATGCTGACTCCAGGCTGTGGGGGCGAGGGGGGATTGGGGTTGGCATCACTCCATCGCCTCGTAATTGCTTTTTATAAAATTCTGCACCTGCAGGACAAGGTGATTGATTAACGTGCTTCATAAATCTCAGGCAGTTCAACAGCTACGACGTGGTTACAATTTTCTTCATAAAGTTCTAGCCCTGAAAAATAAAAGGGGTTTCCAAGGGAACCCAGGAGTTTCCACAAACGTAGTTGATTTGGTTGAATTCCTTTTCTAATGAAAACTTTCAAAATGAAACAAAATGATAAATGTTCATTTTGAAAGGCGTCATTTTGGGGTTGTTCTCTAAATCTGGAAGGATTCTGGCTTTTCATCCTTTTCTTTCTCCCTTCTTTTTCTTCCTCTTTAAAGTTTTCTCTCTTTAAAGATTGGGAAATCACCCACAGAACAGTTTCCTCTTTTTTCCTTCTTAACTTCCCTCATTTTTGCAAGTGGAATATAAAATGAAAAACAAACCAAAAACAAATGGAAAGGAGTCCAAACAAAACTTTAAATAACAACAAAACCTGTCTTCCATGGGATAATTAAACTCATCATCTTCTTTAAAGCATTTCATTTAAAATAAACAGCATTTCCCAAACAGATCTACTTTCTGTGCTTATTCATTACATGACACCTGATCTCAAAGGGAATTGGGGGATGGACATGGCTGCACCCTCTAAAAAGGGGGATCATCAACGTACAGAGCTGTGAAATTTTGGTGAGTGGGGATTCCCCCACATTCAGGGGGAAGAGATCCAATACAGGACACAGGAGTCCTGGTGATACAAACTGGATCATCACATCCTGGTGCCCCGGGTACAAACACATCCCCTCCAGCACCCGAATCCCGTCCTGACTGACAGGAGCTCAGAGATAAGGCAGGAACAACGAACAGCAGACACTGACTCCACCCAGAATTTGGGCAATCGGTGCTATCACAACTCAGTCCAAACAGAGAGCAAGCCCAAGGCAGTCTCCACACCATCTCCAGTCTCCAGAAACCTTTGTCCAGCAGGACTTTTGGCTGTGCCCATATATGTCTAGGGGACTTATTTTTAGCATGAAAAATCTGTTCTACAAGAAAAAATTAATAAACATCCTCCTTTATTCCCCCTCTGTGGAAGTGTCTCCCTGAAGACAAATATTTTAGTTACTCACATTTAAGGGTCCCAAAGAAGCTGTAGTTTAATAATAAATACCACGGTTTATACCTCAATATTAGCTTAATCCTTGCAGAAGGCTTTCAGTGGTGCAGAAGGGCTGCCCCAGGGCACACCTGAGGTAACACCTGCATGCAGAGGATCCTGCAGGCTGACCCAGCCCTTCCCAGCCCTTCAGCAGTGCTGTCCCCTCCCCACCACTCTGCCCCCTTTGCTGCCCCTCTCTCCCCAAACCCCTCTCATCACCGTGGCACTGCGGGCTACAGCAGCAAATCCCAGCTGCCAGATGCCACCCAACATTTCTGAGCAGATGAGCGGATGCAGCCTGGCAGAGAACTTCCCAGTCTGATCCAATTGGCCCCATCTGTCCGTCCCTGATGGGAACAACAAAGCTGACACTGAAATATTCCGTGTGCACTCTAAGGTTTTCCCTCTCTTTCCATTTTCATGGGTGCAATTGTGCAATCACTGCTATTTTTATGTTGCTCTACAAAGGTTTCATGCCCACATCAGAGCCTTAGCACTTCATTCCTGGTGCCCACATTCTCCCGCAGCTCTGTTTGAAAGGAGGATCTCGGGGCAGATGATAATTCCAAGCAGCAGGAGCTAGAAGGGAGTTATTAGAGGATTGCACAAGCACATGGCTATGGAGACAGGAAGGGCAAGGTGAATGCTCTAAAAAAAGAGAGAACAATATTATTTTCCCCTTCGCACTGGGGGGGAACACTGACTTTATTCCCTGCTTTGAAACACCTCTTGCTTTTTCCTTCTCCACATAAATTGGATGAGAATTCTCAGCTGAAATGGAAACATTATTCCGGGAGTAATTTCTTCCTTACCATTACTATGTGAGGCTAACTCCATAGGCTGTGCAGGACTGCTCATTTCAGTCAGGCAAAGCTCCTTTTTCAGCATCTGAGGCTGCAACCTTTCCCTGACCTCCTGCTCTGAAGGTTAACGTGAGGTTAACGCTGCAAAAGCAAATCAAAGCCCAAATGACACCAGTTCCCTGTTCCGGTTTGTGTTGCTTTATGGCTCCTGGGACCCCACGGCTGAGCGCCTGCCATCCCCCCGGGGGCTCCCGGGGAATAATGGCCCTTTATTTCCTGCCTGGGAGCACATTTCAACCCCTGCCTTTAAAAACAACCAAATAAATTTCTCTCTTGCAAGCTTTCATTGTGAGCAGAGCAAATGAGAAGTGGAGATGATGATAACCTAATCACTGGACTCCTTTAATACGTGGAATTTCCTCTGAAGTAACCGGGTTGAATATCTGCCAAGCACCAGCATTTCCAACAGGCAGCCAGCGTGTCAGGAAAGCAAACAGGATGAATTGCTCTGGATTTGGTTGTTGCAGGAACTGAGCTGGTCACTGAACAGCAGGGTCATGTTCTCATCCCGTTTGCTCTCGTGGAAACGTGGTGCAGCTCTCCCGAGGTGCTGAGCTTTGGCTTGGAACAATGACATGGAGTTAAAACCAGGAGCAAGCCAGGGAAAGAGGAAAATCTGGTGAGGTCATTGTGGTGTGCATTGGGGATATTTCCTCGTGGATGCTGCTTCTGGAGGGGTTATGGGATGTGCCCAAGGCTACAGAAGGAGTCTGTGGAAAGGAGGGATTTGCTCAGGACCCCTGAATGCCAACAGTGCCTCTGGCAGCCAGACATCAGATCGAGTTACGCGTCTAAACACAAACTGGAGCGCCCCGCTCGGAGCACATTTGATGATCTGATACATAATCCCAAAAGAGAAATAATAGGAACCATAGGAAGCCGCTTTCCCTGTGCAGCTCCGTGCAGCCAAGTCCTTGATCCATTTGCTTTCATCTCAAGCAGAGGAATTTTTCATCTCCCGTTTTATGATCGCTTTTCACGACAATAGGTTGGGGCTGGGCAGCGGGGCTGTGTGTTCTCCTTGTAATGAGAACAATCAGAGCTGAGCAGTTATTAATCACCCAGTCATATGATCCATTAAAACAAATTCTTATTAACCACAAGACATATGTTTTTCTCCTGAACTCCAGAGATAATGCCTGGAAGCAGATGGAAGAGCTGCTCTCACAAATTAAATTTGATGGGGCTTTTAAAAATAAATTAAGTCTGACAGGCCTCTCCCCCTTTAATTAAGCTGCAATGTAACTTTGAGAATGTACTTGTTGTTTGCTACAGGTGCTGCTGAGGGTCTGGGTTCTGCCTATTCCTTCACTGCTGGCTGTTCCAGAGACCATGAGCTCAGTCCTCAAAGGCTGGGAAGCAACAGGGCTGGGGCAGAGGGGAAACCTCTGGTGAGCCACTGCAGCTGATCAGGACCCTTTGACTTCCAGCCAAACATCCCAGTGTTTTATTGCAAGTGATGCCTGCAGACTCAGTCAGGATGTATTTCTCCACCCGAGTCTCCCCATATTTCTCCAGGGAGTGATCCAGGGGGGCTGTTGTGCAGTGGTGCCAGAGTGCACCAGGAGCCCTGGAGCATCTCCCCGGACACGCCTGACCACTGTCACTGCAGGTCCTGAGGCTCTGAAAGCCAGGAAAAGTCAGGGACACCCTCACCAAGCTCCGGGGTCTAAGCACGAGGGATTTATGTGACTAAACCAGTGCCAAGCCACAGTTTAAAATTCCCAGAGCATCCCTCTCCCGGGCAGGAGGGGAGCGTCTCTTCCATGGGTGTCCCAGAGCAACAGCAGCTCCCAGTTTGTCACACACACCTCGTGTGGGACGTGGTTAAACTGGCTCTGGGAGGTGTCCTCAGACACCCCAAGGACTGTGTCCAATCTCACCAACCACTTCCCATGTCCATGGAAACACTCAGGCACCTCCAGGGGCTGGTTCATCCCTGCAACACAAACTCTGCTCAGAGCTGTTCCTTCAGCAGCACCAGCCCAAACACCTGGCTTAATAACCAATGCCTAATTTTTGGTAGCTAAAAACTTAGGTGAGTTAATTACTTTGCCTCTGTATTGCTCCCTAGATGAACACAGCAGGGCCCCAAACTGGTCTAAAATGTTTCTATAAAGATTCAAATCGATATTCTCAGATTGATTGTTTTGTACAGCATTTCGCCCATTTCTGCCAAGCACAACTCAGGAGTAAAGTGGATTTGCACACAGAAAGGCAAGGTAAAATATTTTTGAAGAGTGTGAATTTAGGAGGTAGATTCACTCACATACTACAGGGAAACCTAAAGTCAGGACAAGGAGAAGAAAATGCCTCGGGAACAGTGAGTGATATATCAAAGGATTTCTGTGCTACTTTCATATCCTCTTTTCATCCCAGCCCTCACTAATCACCATGATTTCCATTACCTAAGAAACCTCTTCTGCCTTTAGAGAGTAGAACATGAATTGCTCAAGTATTTGGGAGGGCTATTTATAAAACATACTAAAATTAGTCAGGGCAGGTTTAGATCCAAGGAATCCACCCCTCCTTTAACCCTAGCAGAGCACCTCATGCAGAGTTAACCTCGGGTAATGACATGTTTAATCAGGGGCGTTATTTGAACAGGTTTGTTCAATATGCCTGGAAGTATTTAAGGTGTGTATACAGGCATTTCTCAGGGGTGCTAAACCAGAGCTAGAGCAGACAGTTATTGCAATGGAAAGCTGTTTTCCCTTGCTCCCAGAAGCTCTGGAGATATTCCCTCTGTCAGCCCAGACAGGACATAGACGTTCAAATTTGATTGAGAACTCTTGCCCTCTGATTCTCCATTTACAAGTATCACCTTTATTATGTGGATGTGGAGCATTTCTTCAGTGGAATGGCAGCACTGTGAAGAGGGGCACTGACTCCTGACTCTCACTGGGGCTTGTGTGGCACTGAGGACCTGCATCCCAGCCCTGGTGCACGAGGATTCCGAGTGCTCAGGAGAGGATGGCAGGAGGCACCACACATAAACAGGGGCTTAGGTCTGCAACAGCCAGCACCAAACCTTCCACCAAGGATTTGTGGACACAAAGACAGAGCAGATTTATTAGAAGTTCCCCAACTCTGTAAAGATCCTCTTAATTTCAATCTGGAGCTTTCAATGTATGTATGGTTTGGGACTGCCTGGAGCAGGTGACCTTGTCCCAAACAGCACTCCACAAAACACGTCACCAAATGCCACTGTCCAGGCAAATGCATCTGGCCTGAAGGCACAGCAGCACAGAAAAACCCGTGGAAAAGCACAGCAGCCTGGCAGGAATCGGCCCAGGCGACAGGGAACGCTCCATGGGTCCCTCTCCTGCTGGAGGGACGCTCCAGCAGCAGGGAACCATCACATCACCATGAACAGAGCACAAACGGCCCCAAAAGGATTTCGTCATTCCGAGCAGGGACTTCATTCATCTCACAAGAACCACTTTAGTATCAGAGCAGAAAGGCACTAATCACTCTCCAAGTACTTTATGCCTATTTAATATACAACCTCCTTGCCCTGCCTTATGGCAGCTCTCAGACTCAGAACGTGACAGGAGCAGGAGTTTGCCCAGCTCCGTGGGGCAGCGCAGCTCCCGGGGCCCCACGGGGCCCATGGCATGGCTGACTGTGTCCACAGGGTCCCATCCACCTCCCGCCCACTGCAGAGGACTGCAGCAACCCCTACATCTCTTCCTCCCACGATCCTTGGTGGGAGTCATGAAAAATGAAATTTATGCTATTTTTATGAGATGGGATGACCTTGTCACACACCACTCCAAACAAACAACATAAAAGCATCTATTAGATTCAGCCCAGACCCGCTCTAAACTTATCCCACATTTGATTTACATTCCACAAGCTGCAGTGAAATGCAAAGCCAAGGTAAACCTGCCCAGGCACGGGTGCTGCTGCCAAGCTAAAACCAAGCCAGGCTCTGCAAAGGCTTGATTAACACCAGACAAAGTGCCAGGCAAGCCTAGTGCAACTATAATCCAAATCAAGCTTTCACATTCACACTGAGCAGACCTTGGAGGTTTGGCTTGAATTTCCACACCCAAACCTCTCTATGGGGAATGCTCTGAATGCTGCCAGGAGCTCCTGGGGTCCCGGCTGTGCTCGCAGGGATCTCTGCTCCTGCCCTCTCCCTGCAGGCTCCTCTGTCCCTGCAGAGCCTTCCAGGAGCACGTTCCCGTGGCACACTGATATATCTGACAAATAAAAACCACTGCGGGAAGAGCAGCAGGCAGCTCCTTTATGGTCACCTGAAGCACTTCCAGTGAGGAACCACAGCTGCTGCTGCTGCTCCCAGAGGCTGGAGGGGGAATGTCAAAGACACACCCTGTAATGTCACCTCCCGAGTCACCAGGAGCACCCTGCACCCAGCAAAGCCCGAGGCACAGCCTCTGCCACATCCTCTGCCACTCCCTCAAACACAGCCCCGCACAGGGACCCCGCACAGTGAGCCCTGGCAGCCACATCACAGCTCACCCCCAGCAGCAGCTGCTCTGCCCCAGCTCACAGGGGCCTCGGGGATTTGTCACCCAGGAGCAGAAGGGCACTCGCAGATGTTCAGGCCAGAAAGGAGCACTGTGCTCTGTCACCCCACAAATCCAAGCTGGACAGCAATTCCTGCCCCAGAGGTTCCCACCACAGCAGCCAATGTGCTGAGCTGCCAGCCAGGCTGATAAAGGGAGATTAGGAAAGAAATGCACTGTGCAGGAATATTTTCCCTCTGATTCCGCAGCAGAGGCAGGATCAGCCCCAGGAGCTCACAGTTCCCACTGGAGCCGTGAGCACTGAGAGAACTCCCAGCCCTGGCAGAGCTGCACAGGGCCCTGCAGCTCCCGGGAGGAGGAGGAGAACTTGGCAATTCAGCTTCCAGTTTGCTTCTGAAGCCTCCCTCATTTGTACCACTTAGCCCCACTGCTGCCTTTGGGAACATCAGAGCTCGCTTTTAATCCATCTTTACATCTTTGTCTATGGCTCCTTTTAAGTTTCTAACTGGTGGGATCTTTCCTGCTCTTTGTTCAGATTACAATAATTTGTCATTTGTGTGCAGATGGTTTCTTAACTACTCCTGTGTTGGAAATAACCTTTGAAGGAATATTGGTTCTTTCATCTCCAGGGCCCTGCAAAGCACAGAGCTATTGAATGCTGAGGCATTAAGGATGCAAAGAAAGCCCCATAAGGCAAAGCATTAAACGTGAGCTCTCTTACTCTGGAAATGAAAGGGTTATACAGCACAATTGCTCCAACCCAGCCTGGGTTAGGAATAAAACCCTACTTGAAAAAGGCTCATGGCACCACTGCTGTTTTATCATCTGTAGCCTTAATTTTGGGGGCTGCAAAAGCACTGTAACAGTTTTATTTTAATGACAATCCAGGCACATTCCCTCATTGCTTCGCATTTTCCTTCTCCCAGCACAGTCACTCCTGGAGCTGTGCAGCAAGGCCGGGCTGGGCCGGTCTGACTCTGGCTGCTGTGTGACCGAGGGGAGGGAGAGGGAACACCCTGACACCACCCCAAATCCACTGGCACCGTGTTGTGACTCCCAGGAGGCTCCAAAGAGCTGCCTGGGAACTCTGGACCTGGCAGTTTTATTTCTAACTTTTCGAGACCACAGGTCCTGAGGGATAGATTGCAGGAACACAACGCCAACGTTTGAAGGAGCAAACCTGCAGAAGCGTGGCACAACTAGCCCTGGTGTCACCACACAAGAACAGGACTTTGAGGACTACCAGGGAACCACAGGCTCACACACACAGAGGGAGAGTCACCACAGACCCTGCTTTTGCTGGGGTTGTCCAACCAAGCCTTTTTTTTATTTTCCTGACAAGATTATCGGCTGCTGGATAAACCAGCTGTGCTGAGAGTGTGCTTGGAGCTCCCCAAGGCTTTCAGTTCAGCTTCCTGGGATGGCTTTATCTAGAAACGTGCACCATAGGGTAGGAAGAGCACGAGGTACACCACAGGCTGCTGGCACGTTTTAGATTTCGCTGTTACAGAAGGATATTTGGGGGGAAGGGGACATTAAAAGGGACTGGTTCTCCTGGGGGCCCACTCCGAGGTCATCCCCTCTTTTGGAGGATGCGGAGATGGAAAATAAGGGTCGTTCCCAAATCCCTGCCTCATTAGCACATCTCTTATCAACCTGTCAGGCTCAGCTGCTTTTTCCATTGCAGGCACAAGTTTTGCTTGGAGGGCAGGGGCATCTTTCAGGCAGCATCCAGTGCTAGGGCACAGCTGGCTGCAGACACACAGGGCAGAGCGCAGCCAGGCACAGCACAGAGAATTCCCCACTCAGCTGGGATCCCTCTCCCACTTCTCCATGGGAGTGCCAGGGTGTTCAGCTGAACCAGCTCTCCCTGGAGGTTTGAACCTCTCACCACTGACATCCTGAGAAGCAAGTTACACAAAACTCCCTCTGGATGGCAAAGGTGGAGCTGATCCCGCATGGATTGGGCACTGCACTGAATGTGTGCCAAACATCCCACAGTGTCCGTCCCCGGCACTGGGGATGGAGGTGTGTGTGCAGTCATTGCCCAGAGCCTCCAGCTCCAGGCTCCAGTCCCTGAGCCCTGCTGGTCCCTCAGCTCCCTGGGCAGCCCAGGGACTGGCACAGCTCAAATCCTGGGCAGAGCAAAAGGGATTTTGTGGTCTCAGCACAGGCAGCCCCGGGCAGCCCAGGCCCGAGCAGCACTGTGGATAACCAAGCAGGAATGCAGGCGCTGCTGTCTGTGCATGCCTTAGGAATTATTCCAAACGTGTTCAGGGGATTTGGAGCCAGTTCATGGAATAGTTGAGGCATGTAGTCAGAAGCGTAACAATTAAAATATTGATGAGTAACAGGTTAAGTCCGTGGTATTGCTGGAGATTTGCCAGGAAAGGTGTGGAACATCCCCTCAGGGCCACCTGCAGCGGCTCAGGTGTGAGCCAGGGGCGGTGCCACAAGGCCCCGGTGACAGCCCCGTGTCCCCCCTGCGTCCCCCCGCCGCCAC
>VWZT01005543.1:0-14428 GCA_013397055.1 Pachycephala philippinensis | reverse complement strand
TGTCCCCCCTGTGTCCCCCTGCAGCCACCCCCCGCCCACGCTGGAACTGGGGCACTTTGCCAGCAAGACCCTCTGGTCTGTGCCCTCCTGTGCCCTCCTCCAGCAGCTGCAGCCCGGGGGATGTTTGGCTCCTCCAGGGATCAGTCAGAGCCCCTTCTCCAGCAGATTGAGCAGGAACCTCTGGATTTCCATCACAACTTCCCCAACCCACTTCAAACTGGCAGAGGGAGAGCACCCCGCTGCTGGTGTCCCTTTGCCCTCTCCCCACTGTGCTGTGGGCTCCATCTCCCCTCTCTCCGAGTCATCCTCCATTTCTAATTTCTTTTGCTCTCTGCAGAATGCTCAGGGCACTTAACCCCTTCCCAGCCAAACCAGAGCCAGGCTGCTGCCCTGGGGCAGGGCTGGCCCGTGCCTCCCTCCCCAGCGCAGGAAGGATGGAGGGGCAGGGATCCGGACCGCGAGGGAAGGCGCATCCTGAAAATGGGAACAGCCCACACTGACAAAACCCCAAACAGGAGAGGAACCTGGTGTGCCCCAGCTTCCAGTGGGGACCAGTCCAGAAGGTCAGACTGGAAACACCCCAACAGGAAAAGCCCTAAAAGGTACAAAATGTGAAATTCAGCTCCTCGGCAGCAGTTTAACCCCACAGGTCACTCCTGCTGCGCCTCCCTGCACTCCCAGGGTGCCACAACGGGACACGGGGAAGGGGAAACCCCTCCCCACAGCGAGAGCATCTGCCAGAGCCTGCAGCTCTCCAGAGCATCTGCTGCTCCCACACACCATCCTTCACCTCCGAGCCGGATAAACTTGGCCAGCACGGAAACTCCTGATGGAACAAAGTGTTTCCAGTCACTAACCAGTCTGGGACACACTGGGATTCTCCCCAGGCTGCAGCCCTGGTGAAAGTGGGGGCTCCTTGGCAGCCCAGGGATGGTTTGCAGCACAATGGGCTGATCCGGAGGAGAGGATTTAAAAAAAGGGGAAAAAAGGGAAAAAAAAAAAAAAAGCAAAAGCAAAGCTGCTAAAGATTTCTATTATCTCCACCAGCATTTCACACATTAGGGCTCCTCAGCATCCCTCTTTATCACAGCCTGGGCTACAAATAATGGCTTGAGATCACTGCTTTGCCCTGCCCCCACTTAATGCAGCCTTTAATCCACAGAACGTTTTCTTCCTTTGTACAGTATTTTCCACAACAGAGTTCCTATCAACAAACGGAACCTGACACCTCACGGTTATTCCAATTCAAGCTAAAGATTGACTTAAGTTTTAAAATAAAACTTGCTGATGTTTAAGGACAGTTTGATTGCCTCCCCAGTCACTGGGGCAATATGAACCAGCTTTCTCCAGCAAGCAGAAGCTCATAAATGGAATTACAGTCATAGGAAAGGAGGAAATTTAAAATTTGGTGCTAGAGATTTTCCTTTCAGCTACAGAAAGCTTTGCACACAGCAAGAACCAAACCTGTGCAGCTTTACAGCACATTTCCCCGTGAGCAGCCCTGACTCAGCCAGGTGTCCAACGTGCGAGCAGAGGAGCCCCTGGGGACAGCACCACCCCCTCCAAACCCTCCCACACTTGTGCAAGGAAAGGACTTCAGGGTAAAATAACCAGCCAGAAAAGCCCCCAGACCATCCTGCCTTGGCTCATGGATTTCCACCCCCTTCCCAGGCAAATCCCACCGCATCCACCCCCACTCCAGGCTCAGCCTCCTGCAGGAGCCCCCTGCACCTTCCCAGCAGCTTTCTCCCAGTGCTGCCGTAACACAGCTCCCTCCATCCCCAAATCCCTGCCAGGGGCTGCTTCCACCCTCAGCTCCCTCCAGCACCCCACAGCTGGAGCCCCGCAGCCAAAGTGGTCCCTTGAAGGGGCTGCAGCCCCTCTCCCACATCCTGCTGTGGCCAAGGAATGTTCCATGCTGGGACAAGCCAGGGACCAGCACCAGGAGCACCCAGACATCTCCTGCTTGTGTCCCCTGGAAATGGGGATGCAGAGCTCATTCAGGCAGTGCTACAGAGCCTCTCCCCACACAAACTCCATTTGCTTTTGCTGTTTTTCTCTTGCTCTATTTGCTACCCAGAGATTTAGCAACCATGTGCAGCTTTGCATGTATTTCTACCTCTCCAAGTAAAGGTTAATTTGATTTTTACATCTATCATCTGGCTCTTTAGCCCCAGAACCTTCCAGCTGAGCCCTCAGTGTGGCCACTGTGTTCTGCCCTGCTCTGAGCCAGGGCTGCTGATCCATCTCCACAGGAGGCTGCTCTGATCTGCCGGGAACAGGCCCAGCACTGGAACAGGCTTCAGCTGCACGGAGGAGATTCAAAGCCTGGGCAGAGAGAAACCCCAGGGATTTCCATCCACAGGTTCATTTCAGGCCACCTATGGCCCTTAACGATGTTCCCTGGAGGAGCCCATGCACGGAACAAAATGTGGGAGTGAAAGTACATAATGAGCATCTCCCTCCAGCCCAGGAGGAGCAGCCAGAACACTCCAGAGCTGCTATTTTCCCCCTCATTACGGAGCTGGAGCTGCAAAGAGCAGGGCTGGAGCTCTTGAACCCCGTGGGTCTCCTCTGCAGGGCTTTTTCCAACCTCCACACTCCCGAGTCCCGCACGGCAGAGCAGCATTACAGCCCAAATGAAGTAATCCTTTGATAAAGTGCAGTCATTTATTTGAAAAGTGTAGTCTCGCCATTAAAATGCAAATGAAATGAGTGCTAATACATTAACTGGGGATGGGAGTTGAAATGGCTTATAACAAGTGTGCTTTCATGTGGAATAGAGCTGAGTGATAACAGTCGTGTGTAAGAGAAGTCATGTTCAGATGTACATGTTTGTTTATTGAAGATATTAACGAAGGGCAGGGCTTAAAGAGCATTATTATTTCCTCATCTTGTCTTTCTTTTGTCCCTCCCTGGTTCCAGTTTCCTGCTGAGAGGACCCTCCTGAGAGGACTCTGATCAAAAGTCACCTTTGATGAACGATCTGATCCACACCAAAGCCGACACAGAAGCTGAAATGTATTTAATGCTCCGCTTTGAAGAGGAGCAGAAGGTCCCCCCCAGTGGATACCCCATGGGCTGCAGTTGGTGTGACAGCTGATTCAGAAAATACATGGAACACTGAGCCCTTCCATTCATTCTCAGGGATGTCCCTTGGGAACACGGCCAGTGTCAGGGTGGCTCTGGGTCTTCTCTCCGGGGAGAAACCAGTCCTGGGATGTAGGAGAGCCCCGGGCTGGATGGAGCAGAGCAGCCCTGCTGCCATGAGGACAGCCTGTGCAGAGAACGAGCCTGCAGAGGCACAGGGACAGCCCTGGCACAGCCTGACAGGTCCCAGGGGGACCCCCAGGGCTGGGCTTGTGTGCCAGGGCCTGCTTGTCCCCTCTGACAGGGCTCGGGCTGGGTCACAGCAGGGGACAGCTCCAGGTTTGTGCCTGTCCCTGAGCTCTGAGCACGGGGCAGCCACGGGCAAACACAGCGACCTCACCCAGCTCCTCCCTCTGCACCCCCCTCTGCCCTCAGCATCACCCCCAGCACCACCCCAACCCTTCCACCCTGACCCAGCTCCTCAGGGAAAGGAAGGACAAGGAGCATTTTCCATTCTCATTCTGCCTCTGGGAAGCGCTGGGCTGGGCAATGGGAGGAGATGAATGCAAAAGCCACTTGGCCACGTGTGTAAAGAGCTGTTGGGGCTGTGGCAGTGAAGTGCTGCTCTGGAGAGGAAAAGCTCCTCTGACACAAGCTGTGAGCAGAGAACAGCGAACTCTGCCTTCCCCCTGCCACCAGAGCAGGTGCTTGCCAGCATCTGAAACAACTGTGTGACACTTTGAAACTAAATCCTCCTGCTGCTGCCACCCCTTCCCCATCTCGTGTGTTTATGCACACACAGGTTTGTTTTTGTAGGGTTGCTCATAAGTGCTCTGGCTTTGTCTCCATTACACAAAAGGTTTTTCCCATCAAAACAGCTAATTGAAGTTCATTCTCTTGTTGTGAGATCATTGTCTAGACAAAGAATTATAGATTTTGCCTAGATATACCTAGGGAAGGAAAAGCCAGCCAGTCCCTTTTAGGTAACACTATCTTATCACAGTTTGCAATGTACACCGAGGTGGATATCTGGAGTAATTATCTCTGTGTAAAAACACCTCTCCTTTCACAGTGAAGACAAAACACGAGATACACATGCTTGATCTGCCTGCATTTTGTTGTTATTACAAAGCTGTCATCGACTTCACGTACGTTCTGTTGGTGCTGTACTGCTGTGAGCCAGGACAAGGCTGCCAAAAATTATTTGCAGTTCCCAATTTGCATAAAGAAATGCAAACGTATTCCAGCAGCACTGGGAACTGTTCAGTTCCTTTGCACAAACATCCGTGGGAAGGAAACGCTGCTTGCAAGGACATTTTTGGAAGTGAGAGTCACACCAGGAGGGGGTACCTGGGGAGGCTGCTCCAAACCTGAGCAGGTGCTGGGAGCAGTTAAAGCCTCAGTCTAAAAGAGGGGAGGGAAATCCCCAAAAAAGGCTGCTCCCAGTGACCCCAGCCACCACTGCTGGTTAAACTGGGGATAACCTTCCATGCTTCAGAATGCTCAGTGTCCCAGCCTGGGCCAGGCTGCAGTGACCCTGCCACCAGCACTGAACCTGTTGCTCCATGGATCACCCTGGATTTCCCAATGCACGCTGCAACACCAGCATCGAGATCCCATCTTATTCCCTGTGCTGACACCTTTCAGTGGTGTGAATTTATTTAAACCTTGGAGTGGTTTCTGCTGGACAGACACCTGGGGGTTCTCAGGACAGGCACAGGTGATGCAATATTGTCACGCTGCAGACTGGGCTTTAGTTTAGAGGGGGATTTGGAATTCCTTTGCACTCATCCCTCTGAGCAGCCTGGGATGGTGGGAGGTGTCCCTGCCCATGGCAGGGGGCTGGAACCAGATCTTTCAGATCCCTCCCAACCCAGGCCGTTCTACAGTTCCAGGATCTGCACTTTTTTTTCATGAAGTACTTTATCATCTTTGTACAAAATTACCAGAAAGCAGTAATTTATTTGTTATGATTCCAGTGCCAGTAAAGATCCCCCAGCTGCAGTTGGTGCATCTCCACACACCAGCTGATCTCTGCACTTTCATTTATTTCTGCCTCCTTTTGTTTTCAAATCCTTACAAGTGCATGACACCTGACCCATGCTAAAATTAATCCTATATCCTATTTGCAGAAGATCATTTCCCCAAAGCCTCCACACATCCTACATGGCCAGAAAAATCTCTCTGTGAAGCTTCAATCAGTGGGTGCACTGCGAGGTGCGGGAAGCAGAGAAAGCCTGGAAAAGCAGGACAGGAGAGCTCAGATCATCCCAGGGCAGCTCTCACACAGTGCAGCAATGCTGAAGGAGTTAAAGCTCCCCGCTCCAATCTCCAGCCTGAAACACCCGGAGATCATCTCAGCACTGCCCCTGGAATGCACACCCTGCCTTTGGTGAGTGAGGGCACCTTGCTGTCACACCGGCCCGGACCAAGGGCCATGCTGCTCCAGGCACCGGGGAGGTAACAATTCTCAGTAACCGCACTGGTGTGCCCAGTTCCAGCAGTGCCACGGCAGCAGCGACGCCTCTCTGAGGCAGAGAAGCTTTGCCCACAGCATCCCTGTGCCACGGCATCAGGTGTGTGAGAATGGCATTTCCATACAGAGCCACAGAGCTTCCTGAACTCCAATAAACCCCATTTTTACCTCAAGAAAACAACAGCTGGAAATTTCTGATGTGACAGTGCCTGTGTGGGAAGCAGCGAAAGGCAGAAAGGGAGAAAAATGGCAAAAATGTGCATTTCCCCGTGGAAAATTTTGATTTTGCAAACAGGACACTTTCCTTTAGGTAATTTTTCCAGTGGAAAAAATCTCCACTAGCTGTAGTGCTCACCACAGGTCTGGCACTTAATGAGAGGTCTCAGGGCAGCAATCACTTGTAACACCGTGGCCGTGCTGTCGGGGGATTTGTATTGCACTTTGTTGTAGAATGAATTGCAGTGCAGTAAAATATAACGTCCTTTGAGCCCGTGCCCACTGCAGAAAATGAGATCTCCCGGCTGGGATCAAGGTACACCGACACAAAACCAGAAGAGTGAACATTTTGAAAAGCACAGAACTCCAGCAGAGCAGCAGAGGTTTGTCCTGGTGCGGGACAGAGCAGAGCCCGACCCTGCCCGAGAGATCCCCGCTGTGCCCTGCGGAGGAGGAGCTTTCCTCCCGTCCCACCTGCCAGGAAACATTCCTTTGGGGCCTCCCGAACAAAACCCATCCACACTGGGGGCTGCGACACCCAAAACACACAAACCACCCTGCCCAGCCCTGCCTGGCACCGACACCTCAGCGAGCCCGGCTCACAGCGGGGCTCGCCCTTCGCTGCTGTCGCTGGAGCCGAACCACCCCAAAACCCGGTGGGAATTCACTGCCGAACCACCCCAAAGCCCGGGGGGAATTCGCTGCCGAACCATCCCAAAACCCGGTGGGAATTCGCTGCCGAACCATCCCAAAGCCCGGTGGGACTCGCTGTCCCGCCCGTCCTCCCCCGGCGCTGTGCAGAGCCCCGGCCCGGGCCGTGCGGGGACTCGGGGTTCCGAGCGCCCCGCGCAGTGGTTCAGCTGCCGGAACGCGCTCCGTGACCTCAGAAATGAGAGAAAACGAACCTGGGAGCCCCACGGAGCTGCTCCCAGGGTTCCCATTCATCCCCCAGCAGAAAACTCACAAAACACACTCTAAAAAGCTCTGCCCCTGTTCCCTACCCCAGTCGCCCTCTGCCCGAACCGAGCCCTTTTGGGGCGGATCCAGGGTCCCTCTGCCCAAACCGAGCCCTTTTGGGGCGGATCCAGGGTCCCTCTGCCCAAACCGAGCCCTTTTGGGGCGGATCCAGGGTCCCTCTGCCCAAACCGAGCCCTTTTGGGGCGGATCCAGGGTCCCTCTGCCCAAACCGAGCCCTTTTGGGGCGGATCCAGGGTCCCTCTGCCCAAACCGAGCCCTTTTGGGGCGGNCCCTCTGCCCAAACCGAGCCCTTTTGGGGCGGATCCAGGGTCCCTCTGCCCAAACCGAGCCCTTTTGGGGCGGATCCAGGGTCCCTCTGCCCAAACCGAGCTCTTTTGGGGCGGATCCAGGGGGATCCGTGCCCGGCCCAGCCCCGGCTCTGCAGCCCTGCGAGGGGGTGCTGAGCCCCCCCAGGATCGGGCCCTGCCAAAACACGGGGGGCAGGGGGTAGCACTGGCAACAGCGACACAAAAGGCAATTGTTCCCCAACAATCCGGAGCGAGGGAGGGAGCCCTGAAGTCCCTCCAAGCCCCTTGATTTATGGCTCGCAATAATATGTGTTGGAGCCCTGCAACCCAGAGTGCTGTGCGGGTGACCTGGAAAAATAAGTCTATTAACCCTAATCAATCTCCCATTATCCACCCTCGTCCACAATTTAGCCAGCAAAGGAGTCACCAAGGCCTCTCAACTCGGTTTGAACTAATCCCATTGTCTTTCCTAATCAGGGGCCGTGAAAGAGGAGCGGCTTCTTCAGCGCAGAATTATCACTCGGTGTTTAAGGGGAAAGAACTGGGGGGGACGAAGGCTCTTCTCTTTCACCTTTTAATGAGAAAGTGGAGAATTGTTTTCCTCCTGAATCGCTGGGGCTCAGAGAAGCCCCGGTGGGGATGGGGGCCGCTGGGTATCAGTTCCCAGGGTCCGCGGGGAGCGCTGGGCACAGCGGCAGGAAAACCCTCTGCCAAAACTTCCTGCTGCAATTAGCACAGCCACGGCTGCAGATTGAGTGCTTTATTAGGGCAGCTAATTATGAAGTTTATCAGGGCTGGGGTGCCGCTTGGCTCAGCTGTGGCACCCCACGGAAAGGAGAGAGGGGACAAAGGGACCTGGCGTGTCACTTGTACGGGCTCGGGGTAATGGATTCGGCAGAAAATGTCACTTGAATCCGGACCAGGAAAACCAGGAGTACAAAGCCTCTTTCTGACTGAGGTATTTTCTTTCCTTCCCATCCCTTCCCCCCAGCCTTTAAAAAAGTTCAAAAAAATAAAATAAAATTGGAAGTCCTATCAAATCGGCAGTGCCCAAAATAGCAGTAAATCAGGAAACCCTGCCACGCTCCCTGTCAGTCTCATACAGCAGGGTAGGGTGTAGCAATCAAAAGATGCTCCGTGGTGAAACATCCACCAAATTAGTCCAGCAGCAAGCTAATTTTCTTTAGCTCTTTTATGTTAATCAAAAAGGAAAAGAGAAAGTGGGGACATTATCCAGCTGGAAATGAAAACAATCCTTGCAAAATTTCCCCCCTTCGGCATGAATTAGAGCAGAAACAAACACACCGCAGGGCTCCAGCAGATCTTCCAGGATTAATTATTATATTCACAGCAGCTCCGCATTTTCTTAGGAAATTAAATTTTTCAAAGCCCTCTCCTGTGCACACAAGCCCGTTACCACCTCACAGTGTCCCTGTGTGGCCGAAGGATGAAAATTCCCATGTTTTTGGGGTGCTTCTCTTTCAAGGGCACATAAAAACCTCGAGTGGCCCTGGAGCAGGGCACAGAATTTCCCAAATGCCAGCACTGTCAGCTGAGGGCATCTCCATAAACCTGAGCAGCTGGAGTCAAGGCAGAGCCGACCCCACAGGGACAGGGACACCCAAGGAAGCTCCTCCAGCCCCCAGGGTCACTGCAGCAGCCCCCAGGATCTGCCCCTGCCCCAACCTCAGCTCCCCCCGGAGCCAGGATCAAGGGGTGCCCAGCCCCGGAGCCAGGATAAAGGGGTGCCCAGCCCCAGAGCCAGGATCAAGGGGTGCCCAGCCCCAGCTCCAGCACAGAGGTGGAGGGGTTTCATCACAGCTCTGGGCAAACATGGATTATGGGATGGTGCCAGAGGGGGGAACCTCATCTACACAAAAATACCTGGATGCAGCAGAGAGTCTGAAGTGTGAAGGTTCCCAAGTGGAAAGAAGGTGGGACAGGCACAGCAATACTTGGTAATGCGCTTTCTCTGCTCAGGAGGAACCTCGCCACCCTGCACTGCAGGAGAGCAGAGTCTGGCCTCTTCAGGAACCTCTGCAGCAGAATCCCATGGGCTAGAGCCCAGAGGGGCTCTAGAATGCTGGCTGATATTCGGGGATAACCTCCTCCAAACCCGGGAGTGATGCATCCTGACAAGGGATGGCAAAAATGCCAGGAGACCTCCATGGATGGATAAGGAGCTTCTGAGCAAGCTCAGAGGAAAAAAAGCTTTCAGAGGGTGGCAGTGAGGACAGACAGCCTGGGAGGAAAACAGGGAAAGGTTGGGATGAAGTTAGGGGAGCTAAGGCCCAGTTAGAACTGAGTCTGGCCAGGAATGTAAAACAGAACAGGAAGGGTTCCTACACATTCTCTGGAAGTGTTCAAGGCCAGGTTGGATGAGGTTTTGGGCAGTCTGGTCCAGTGAAGGTGTCCCTGCCCATGGCAGGGGGTGGGATGAGATGGGTTTTAAGGTCTCTTCCAATCCAAAGGAGTGCCAGAGCATCTCCAGTTTGACCTGTGCATTCAGTGACAGCCCCTCAGGCAGGCAGGCAGCACCAGGAGCTGCTAACAGAGCTGGGGGGGAGAGAGGGGCTCTCCTGGAGGGACAGAAAATGTCAGGTCTGGCCCACATCTGCCCTGGTCTGCTCCCCACAGCCCGGGAGTGCCTCAGGTGCTCGCACAGACACAGTTTGCTGTCTGTAGGTGGGAAGGTGTGGATAAATCCACATGTGCCTGTGCCATGAGCTCCAGGTACACCTCAGAGAGAGGGAAAAAGCACTGACAGCCTCGTTAGACGGAGACTTGGAGATCCTGGATGTTATGGACTGGGGAAGGCATTAGATCTATTTAATGAATTAAGATCCTGATGTGTTATTTACAGGATGCCTTTGGAGACAGAGCTGTAACTCATGGCTGCCATGGGAAATTCTCTGCACCGAGGCCTTGAGGAGAAGCATTCCCTTTTTTATGGTGTCCATTGGGGAGGGAAATTAATGCTAAGCAGGCAGTGATAATTTGCTGCTTTATAGGATTGAATTATCGCCCTGTCAGCACGGAGATGAAAACCCTGAGCCATGAACAAATACACCTTTGCACCTGAAGCTGGCTGGATCAGCTACCGTGAGCTCCCATCGCTCCACGGCGGCTCTGCTGTTCCAGTAATTAATTCCAAAGCCTCCTGGATTTTGCCTTGTCCTTTCGATTGCTGGGCATGCCTTAATTTGGCACTCCAATATTCCACGCTCTTTCTCCAGGCTCATAAATCACACACAAACCCTTCCTGAAAATAGAAAGGAGATCTGTTCTCCTCTCCATGCACAGGCACAACTTCCCAGAGTTAATGCAGGTTTGGCACGTGCAGGGGAGAGGTGGCTGAGCCCCATGGACCAAGAAGTCATTGGCATGGAAAAATAATTGCAAGAGAAACAGCTGCCTGAAAAGCAGGAATACCATGACTGGGATCAAATACATCGTGCTGTATTATGAAATAGCTTTATTTGGCACTATCTGCATTTGCTGGAGGCAGAGTCCGGGGCTGTGATCAACCTTTCCTTGCTCCATTTCCTACTGTCCCTTTTCCCCACTGCAGTTACTGACCTGGGGAAGGGCAGGGATTTCTCTCTAATTTCTCCCAGATGTTGAAGAAAGGTCTTTTGTCCTGTAACCACCCTGGAGCAGAGGGATGTGGAATGAGAGATGAGGTGGTTGTGGGCCTCAGCCTTCCACTTCCTCAGGCTGGGCAGTCCCTGCCGATGGAATTGAGGTTGCCAGAGGACTTCTGGATTCTACTCTGGATTCCCAGCATGAGGAGGTGTGGATTTATCCCAGGAGCAAAGGACATCCCTCTTTCCTCCAGAAACAGCACGTGTCCAGGTGCAATCCTGCCAGCACAGGGGATTTTCCAGCTGTGTGCATTGGCCTGAGGTTATTCCCAGGGCAGGTAAATTCCAAGGCCAGGACTCAGCCAATCACACCTTCAACAGCAAAACATTCCCTGACTTTTACTTAAACAAGCCCAGCTTGTTCTCCAGGGCAGAGGGAGCTGGGACATCTCTGTCTCTTCACCACCCTGCAGAGTCAGGCTCTCCCACAGAGCTGCCCAGAACTGATCAGACACTTCCTGGTGACCTGAATTGCACCTTTTGCCCATCCCCAAAACACTCGCTCATTCAAAGTGTGAATTTTACTAAACTGGGGCAGTTGCAAGAAGCAGACAGTGTGGAATTTTCAAACTGCAGGTGCTTCACTCAACAACTCCAGCTCAGACATCTCTGGCATTTCTACAGCAAAAAATAAATAGCCTTAAAAAATTCATTTTAATGAGTTATTTTTCATGTTTCAAGGCCTGAATTGCATGTGCCCATTTGGAATTGGAGACTTTTTCAAACTCCTGGAAATCCTTGTGTGAGGGGGGGAAGCCATCTCCCACCCAACCCTCACAGCAACAAGGGGCATTTCAGACTGGCCACGGGATTGGTGGAAGGGCTGCCCACGGCTCGGGACCGGGCAACAATCACACTTCATTCATTGATATTTGCACACCCCCAGCACCCCTGGACTCACGCAGCTCTGGATGGGTCATGGGGAATTATTTGTATAAAAAGAACCAGTGGGACAACGTTGTTCAGCCCTGAAGTCATTGAAAGATGTCAGCGAGTGTGGCTCGGAGGGCGGCGGGGAGGCAGTGTGAAAGCCGATTATCCAGCCTGGATTCTCCCCCGAGTCACTTCCATTGCTCCCATTTAGCTTTTATTTGTTCTCTAGGAAGCCTGATTATAAATCAGGACCAGGCTGCCTTCAAACACCTTTCCAGCCAGCCTGCACCAACAGGACTCAGCTCAGCTGTTTATCTGTGGGGCTGGTGCCCATGATATCCCGTGCCATGCACAATCCTTTTCTCCATCCTGTGCTTCCAAAGGCTCTTGCTTTAGCAGGATTACTGTAAGAACAGGCATCTCGTAGCAAAAACCCATCTACGGAACCAGGCATCGCCCTGAACGCAGCAAACAATCCCCTGTATCAGTGCTAATCCACCCTCTGCCCCATCCCTGTGGAAAACCAAACAGCCACAGAAAACAGAGAGTTTCAAATGCTGGAAATGTGAATTCCCAGCACAATATCCCGTTACTCCTTTCTGCAGGTTTTAGTCCCACTCAGTAATTACTGCACCGAGTGCAGCACCCAGGCACACGCAGCTATCCAGGGAGGCATTCCAGTAACATCTTGGCCCTGATGCAGTCACTGGTAAGTTTTCTAAGAATTTCAACAGGGATAGTATTTATCATTATCCCCATTTCACCACCATACAAAGGAGCCATGGTGCTTTCACAGCTGCATCTGCAGGGCTGAAGGAAAACCCAGCTGGGTCTCAGAGATGTGAGAAGAGCTGGATAAAGCCCTGCCACCCCTGCACCTTGGCTTTTCTGCCCATCATTTATGCCAGCAGACATCTCACTGCACCACAAGACCAAGGGATTCCTCTGTGTCCCAGCAGAAACTCCAAGAAAAAGGGAAAAAGCAGTTGCTGCTCGAGCCCCAGCTCCTTGGGCAAGGATGTCACCTTTCTGTATGAGCACAGCAGCACTTCTGGCCCTACACAGAGCCAAGGTCACAGCCAGGGTCACTGCTCCTGCACCGGTGACACAG
Organism: Pachycephala philippinensis; assembly: GCA_013397055.1. Taxonomy (NCBI): domain Eukaryota; kingdom Metazoa; phylum Chordata; class Aves; order Passeriformes; genus Pachycephala; species Pachycephala philippinensis. Next base: position 1,753 of record VWZT01005543.1, on the reverse strand, counting down.
TGACCAAGGCAAGAGTTTCCTTCTCCAGGCACTGCTGGGTCTGAAAACATTTATGAATCAATGCATCCAAAACCCCCCGAACCGGGCCCAGCCTGCAGCTGGTGCAAACCAGTGTGCCAGTGCAATCCCATTAGAGCAGCACTGTGTACCTGCCCGTTCATTTCAATTACCAGGGCGGCGTTTCATTAGCAGAAATGAAAGGCATTTACCATTAGGTCTTTCTGGCTTCTGAATCCATCAACATCATCATGCATACATTGATTTTAGGCAGAGATAAATAGGCCAAAACTTCTCTGCCAGATGCCTGATTGGCATTATTTCTCTATTAAATAATTCTGTGTTTTGGGAAGGGACCCTCTGCACAGCATTACAGTGATTACCACGCCCAGCTCCTTTGGGATGCGAGGACTCAGTGAAGATTCAATTAGAGCACCTCTGTGGGGCTGGGAATACTTCCTGCTGAGCTGCCACAGACCACTCTAATTGTCATGTTTGTGCCAAAAGCCACACCAGTTCTGCTCATTAGCACAGCAATTGCACCTTCCTCCTTCCTAGGGGAGCGAGCAGAGGGAGCAGAGGCATCCCAGGCAATTGCATTCACCCCGGAGCACTGGAGGCTGGCAGCTTCTGGGGTGGCTCAGGCAGCACCTGATCCGAAGCACGAGGAGGAAAATGAGAATTCTTCTGGAGACGTGGAGGGGCTGAGCCCAGGTCCCGAGGCAGGCACCCATGAACCCGGCTGTGCCTGAGCTGTGTGGGGCTCGCAGCTGGAAGGGCTCTCCTTGGCCCTTCCTTCTCCTGCCCCTCGGGACCCTTCCCTTTCCAAAGCAAACCCGCGTGGGCAGAGCTCTCCAGAGGCTCTGGAGTTTTCCTGACAGTCACAAAGCCCAGGACACCTCCACAGACCCCTGAGGACCTGCAATACCATCCGTGTTTTTCAGAAGTGCCTGGCTGCAGCAAAGCTAAACGAGCAATAATGTTCCTGCTGAAAAGGCAACTAAAAACAAGATTTACCAAGAAAAGCCCAAATTAATTGCAGTCTAATGATAACAAAGGATTTGTTTTCCACATTTCCCTGTGCCATCCATCTGCAGAGCTCCCATGCACGTGTCCCACTGGACAGCACTGCTGCTTAGACCTCGCAGTAGCACACACAGCCTTTGGAATGAAAAGATCTGACCTGTCACAAAAGGTTTGTTTTCTGTTTTGACAGTCAAAAAACATTGAGAAAAAACGTTGGCCCAAATTTACTGAAAACTAGGTCGAAAAAGGTTTCAGGCAAATGCTTGTTTTGCTTATTAGTGTTCTACTTCCAGTCATCATTTACAACATGGGAAAAAAAAAAAAAAGAGAGGAAAAAAAGCCAAAAGCCTAAATCCCATTCAGTTTCCAGGGAAAAAAAAAATAGTTTCTTAATCAGAACTCTCCATCATAAAGTTTCAGGCGCTTAACAACCAACAGTGGAATCAGGGCATAACTTCTCAGGTCACCCCAAGAGCTTCCCTAAACACTCCTGATCCACGATGTTCCCACTCCTAAACTCCGAGACTGGCATCTCTCTGCCATGGGAGCAACTGAGGGCATCGCCTGCCTGGGCTGGAGTCAGAGGCACCACTCGGGTACCAGAGCCAGGGGAAGCCTGGGACACAGCAGCCTCTGCTCGAGGGGATGAATAAATGTCACAGAGAAGAGTCAGTGGCTCCTGCAGAACCCGGGACACCAAAGTCCTGAGCCCCGGGGGGACCCTGCACAG
>VWZT01005542.1:120704-136778 GCA_013397055.1 Pachycephala philippinensis | reverse complement strand
TACTGTCCCTGGCCACCCTTCTCCACACCACAGCCCAACGATCCTCAGACTCTGAACTGGCGTTTGAGGAATCGCGGCTCTCCTCCTCGAAAGAGCAGGGAGAGTGCCTGGCTAGTGTGTGGGGTTTTTGGCAGACTGGAACTGCTTGGTGTAGTGCGGCAGTGGACGCTAAGATGGCATCTTTCTGGTTGGCACCCGACTCACTTCCAGTCCTGATAGCATGGGAACCGGGAGAGGGCTCGTTCTCACAGGCGGAGCCACCAATGGAAGGGGCGGGGATGCAAGAAGGAGAGGTGGGGTCTGTGGTAGGGAGGGGATTCCCGATAGAAGGGGAGGGGCCCGACACAGACACTCCCATGGACACAGAGGAGGAGGGGTTGGGCACGGTGACATGTGCAGAGCAGGACGGGGGAGGGTCGGGAGGCACACATGTGCTCGATAAAATGGCTGCCGCTGGCACATGGCCGGCGCCATTTTGTGTGGCTGGGGAAAGGGCAGGCAAACTTGGAACAGGGGAAGACAAGATGGCGGGGCTCGCCACGTGACCGATGCCATCTTGGGAGAGAACCGGGGATCGAGTAACTGGGTCCGTGGACAAACGTAGGAGGGCTAGGGGAGAGTCCAAGAACAGCATGGCCAGTGCCGTCTTGGGGGTGGGGCAGAGGAGATCAGGAGCTGTCAGAGAGACGGCAGCAGCTCTGCGCCCTTAGGCAGGATACATCTCCCGAGCTCTTCTGCTGCAAGGGACAGGGATTTGGAACACAAAGGGAGGAACGTGGGGAAGGGTTTTCCAAACTGGGGTTAACATTTCCCGAACTTTTCCCAGTAGTTTTAAGACATTTATGGTAACAGAAAATACCACAAATAAAACTAAATCTCAAGAAACGTTAGGAAAATATTTAAACAACCAATGAATAAAACATTTTCAATCTCCCATAGAAAAATGAAAATTTCCCCAAACAAGGGCTCCCTCGTCTTGGATATAGACTTCCTGCTGGGGGTTGGTTAACTTAGCTCCCATCCCCTCGCTCTTCCCAACACCTGAGAGAAAAAGGTAAAAGAAAAAGACAGAAAAGTGACTTGAAATACACTTACCAATCCTGAGTCAAAGAAAACTCTCAGGGTGGTCTGTTGACCTCGACCAATCCTCTCTTCCCAAGAGGGTTGCCGGTCGCCCCTCGGATCGCCGTGATAAAACTCAGAGCTCTTTCCGGGGAAGTGGCTGCACCGAACATGACTTAATTTCAGCAGATCAAGCTGCTGGAGACGTTTTCAAGGACACTCCACAGAGGTCCCTGTTCAGGCACCACTTGTCGCGGTGGGGTGGTTGGTTCTAGAGTGCCGCAACCTTCCGAGAAGCGTCTCCCTATGAAGGTGCTCGGCGAGGCCACTACACACGTGCACACCAGATAGCTTGTTCCGCAAGTCAACGACAAAGAGGCAGGAAGGGTCTTTGTATGGGGGTCCATGGGAGAAATTTATTCCAGCCATGTGAAGGGGTCCANATTAGCATAGTAGAACAAAGCATCCTGGGAGAGGCCTTTTCTGTCAGCCTAACCTGGGGAGATCTCTCAGGGTCTGTCCCTTTAGTGGACTCTCTCATTCCCCTGATCGGGATGCTCCCTGGCTCCCACACCAAGGATGGCAGGAACCTCCCTTGGAATGGAACATATGACCCCTTTCTCTCCAAATTATTATAACTTTGAAATTAAAGGGCTTTCAGGCACAGATATGGGAAAAAGAATAACAATTCTTTACTAGTATGTGTATGTATAACAAGGCAAACAAACAACAACAATGGTAACAAGTAACAAGAACAGAAAACCCAATGAACAGTCTCTTCCCGCTCTTTAAGCAATTCCCCTTCGGTGCAGTTCCGCTCACAGCCGCCAGGGGGCGCTGGGGGCTCCCGGCCGGGCAGCGCGGGGGCGGTGATTCCCCCGCGCCTGCAGGGGGCGCTGTGCCGCCAGCTCAGCCGCCTCTCCCCTCATGGCAATGGCGGGCAGGCTGGATGGCGAAAATGGGCTGCAGCAGGAAACCTTGGAGTGGTGGCTGGGACGGCAGAGTGGGCTCACCTGGCGTAGCAAGCACACGGTAGCAGAAACTTGGCAGTTCTGGCAGGAGCTGTGAGGTGTCCTGGGAGGCAGGGGGTGCAGGGCTACAGTGTAGCAAAAAAACCCCAGAGCAATGGCAGAGAAGGGGCAGGACTGGGCAGTGCAGCCAGGCTCCCAAACAGGGCCAGAAGAAGCTCCCTCAGAGGGAGAAAGGGCCCAGGGTCCTGGGGTTTCCTTTGAGGCACCGGAGTGGATGGTGAGGGTCTTTTGTTTTGTGAGTTAGGGTGTTAAGGTCTCAGTGCAACGTCTGCTCTTAGGAGCAGAGCTCCACTGATGGTAGGAGACAGCAGGAGATGGAGCCTTGCAGTGGTGGTGAATTCCCCACACAGTGACCGCAGCCTGCCTCCCCACAGATGCTGAGAAGGGAGAGAGAGTGAGGACCTGCGCCCAGCCCCTTCCCCCAGCCCAAATTTCGAAGTGTCTCTTGCCCCTCCAAGAGAAAATCCCCCAGGTAAAGAGAGTAGCCAGCTGCACCCTTCCCCTGAGCCATGGCAACTTCTTTTGTCTCTCTTAAGTACTGGTCGTTACTGCCTCTTAGCAACCAATGGGAGAAAATTCCCTGAGAGAAAGAAACAAAAGGAAAAGTCCTAAACCCCAACAATGGTCAAGAGAGACAGAACAGTCAGCTTAGAAAATTTTCTATCAGCAATGAAGTTTCCTGCTTCAGAAGCATTTTAATGAATAATTCTGTTTTCTGCAGAAAGTTGAGCCCTTTGCTGATCAAACAACACTACGCAACTTTCTGTGTCTCTTAAGCATTTCACATGCACAAGTATATATATATCATCAATCAATATATAATAGAGATGTAGAATATTCACACCTCATGAGAAGTTTTGCAAAAGGCCATAGCTTTTTATGGCTCGCTGCACTTAATAGTTACAGCTCCTTTGGATGACGGTGGATGCCACAACATCTCCATTTTTGCTCAGTGTTGGTGACATGATGTGGCCATTGACTCCTGCAGGAGGGTTCTTGGCACCTGATGAAAGTTGTATCAGTCTTATAAGACTTCTGGGTAACTTTTTCACAGTTCTGTCAATCTTCTGCATTATTACAATCCACTAGGGTTCAGAGGCCCTAGCATCAACCCATTGCATTGGTGCCAATTGCAGTATAGATTCATTTTGGATGTGACTGCATGTTCCTAACTCTTCCATAGCCTCAGCTTTAGGGTTTGCGGCAGCAACAGCATGACTACATGAAGACAGCTTCATCAGCGCTGGGTTCCTCACTAGCTGAAGTTTTTAATGAGAAGAAAGCTCATCAGTCGAAAGGCTTTTGTGGGTGTACATCACCTAAGTCCACATCAGTTCCTGAAGTGGTGCTTGCTATGAAGACCTGTGTGTTACAGTCGATTTTTTAAGTTGTTAGAAATGCTTCTGCCCGAATTAAGGTGCAAACAAGCCCATATGCCAAAGTCAATAGTATGGGTTTTATTCAATAGTAAATATGAGAGAGAGAGACAAAGAGAAAGAAAGAAGTAGAAAAAAGGTGGGGGGACAGAAAGAGAGTGACAGAGACAAAATAAAGAAAATATCACCACTCTGTGGATCCCACCACCATCCCAATGATCCTCTCCAGCTGGTCTTCTTGGTGGTAAGGGTCCCCCAAGAAGCACAGAATGAATTAATATACACTAAGGCTGGGTGGGAATGCCCAGGTACCTCCCCGGGGGGAGCAGAGAGGAGGCAGTTTAACAGAGTCTCTTACAGCAGACTCTGGATCTGTTGCATCACTTTGCGTCATGTGCAGTTCTGTGGTGCAAGGCCTCAGGAATGAGTCTGGGGAGCACTTTGGGGGGTCTTTGGTGGATTATGACACCCCCTCAGCTACTTCCTACATGAATGTCCCATGGATGTGGCCTGGGGGGTTGGGGGTTTCATAGCTGGGCCAGTTTGTGTAATGGAGGATGGGTGTTCACTGCCTCTGACCAGAGGTTATGCCACACACCCGAAACCTCCTCCCCCCATCCTCGGTTGGGGTCAGGTGTCTGTGTAAACCTGGCCTCTGTGGGCTGTGGTCTCCCCCACCCCAAACCCAGCCAGGGATGATTCTCTGCTGCATTTGGCTTTCTTGTGGATGCATTCCTTTCCCTCAGCCTTGTTTGTTTCTCCCTAGACCTGAGATGATTGAACAATAGCGTCGCCTTTATCTTATCTAGGCGTCTTAACGCACAGTCCAAAGTCGTCAAGGAGGGGTGGGCTTCTGTGGTTGCAGCTTCTTTATACAGTTTTTGCTATAATGGGCAAAACTCCTTCATAACAATGTTTAAGGCATGAACCATTTCAGTCCCTGAGAGCGTGTGACCTTCATTATTGGAACATGAACATCACATCCTAGGAACTGTAGAGACAGGAATGTATGTGTTGGGAATGGGGGGAAGAAGGAGCAGTCTTTCTTCTTTTGCTTCGGCTGCAGGCTCTGAGAAAGAGAAGGCTTTTCTTCATTCTTTCAACGCCTCCTTTAACTTATTTGTGGCCAGCCCTGGCAGAATAATCCTGCTGAACAGTTAAAAATCATGTATTCTATATTGCAGCTGTGATCTTCACAAGAAGAGAGGTGTGAGGGACAGAGCAAACTCATGCAGGAAGCGCCTTTATAAACGCACGGGTTTTTCATTTCTTACAGCGTTTTGAATGTGTGAACATTGTCTACAAGGGAGCAGTGCAGCCAGCATTACACTGTATGCAGGAGGGAAAGGGAGGAGAGATGGAGATGCAGGTCATTAGTCATTTTTCTCCTCAGCCAGCCTCTTCCTTTGCCAGGGCAGGCAGCTAGAACTGGCAGGGGCAAAGTCCCAGGGCCCTGTCATTCATAGAATTGTAGAATGGTTTAGATTAGCAGGGTCCTTAAAGACCATCTCTTTCCAACACTCCTGTCATGGGCAGGAACACTTCCCACCAGACCAGGTTGCTCAAAGCTCCATCCAACCTGGCCTCGAACGCTTCCAGGGATGGGGCATCCACAACTTCTCTGGGCAAACAGTTTCAGTGCCTCACCACCCTCACAGCAAAGAATTTCTTCCTAATTTCTAATCTAAATCCACGCTCTTTCAATTTAAAGTATTTGTGTGAAAATTGCCTTGCAATTTAGGGACTAAGAACATCAAAAAAATTAAGTCATTAGTGGTTGCAGCCCCATCAGGCTCATGCTCAGCCATGAGTCTGTGATATAAACCAGGGGTCTTCCAAGAACAAAACAGCTTAATACAGGCAGAAAAGATATTGATTGACTTTGTGTAAAGTAGTTACACTTAAAACTGTAGGGAATTAAAGCAATGCAGAGTTTTGCACAGAGCATCTTGGCATGTAACTCAAATTAATATAATTAATGGATCCTTGCGGTCACCACCTTCTTTTAAACCAAGAGTCGATGGAACAAGATAGAGAAGGGCATTTTTAACATGCTTTTCATACGCCTGCAGTTAAGCACTGAAATTTGTATCTTTGCACCCACATAAGAGGCTGGATGTTTATACGATACATGTAAATGAGCAATAAATAGTGACATTAAAGACAGTGTATGTCCCTACAAATAACTCTCAGCTCAAGTCTAGTAACAAAATAGAGCTTCTTTTATCTAGTGCTCATTTAAGGCCTGCCTAGTAAAGCCATGTTTGTAACGGTGTTTCAGTCTGTAACATTTACTTGGCCTGCTGGTATTGTGTGAGAGGGGCTAAATGCGTCTATATTGGCAGTAAAGTGTGATAATCAATCGAATTAAGGCAGTTCACTGGAAACAGCATGTTTTCCCTAGTCTGAACAGTCCTGAGAGAGTTTTTCTAAAGTTCAGTGTCTGATACTATGCTCTCGAAATGGAGGCAGCACAATCCTGTCTTTTTATTTTTATTTCTCCTTTTCCAAGCATGCAGTGAAAGCAGGTTAAATTTGGCCGTGCAGGCTGGCCAAGGGAACTGGCTGAGGATAAAGCCAGTGTGTGGAGGGGCTTCCCGGTGGCCAGGCAGCACTGCGGTGAAAGGCGGCAGCAGGGCACCCAGCAGGGACACCGGGAGGGTTGTGTCCAGCCAAAAGGGTGGCCATGGAATGACACAGGCCACATTCCTGCTGGCACATCCCCTCAGGCTGGGATGTCACACTGGGCCCTGCTGCTAGAGCCGGAATATACTTGTATGTGTGCCAGCCAGAGAGTCCTTTTCCATGATTTTCAGCTTGGTTTGAGGAAATGCTCTTTAAGCTGCACTTCTAAAAAAGCCCTTGGCTGGTGCCTGCTCTAGCTCTGCTGGCAGATGCCTTTGTGTGAGTGCACAGAGCTGGTTAGAGGGAATCTATTCCACACTGTATTTAGGCAGTACCTTTGCTGTCTGCATTTTATTTTCCTTGCCACTAGCAACAGAGAGGCTATGCTTGGTTTGTGCTTAAATCCTCTTTATACTGTTTATTCTCTGAAGGAGCTGGATTAAAAAAAATAATTAAAAAAAAAAAATCTTTGGATGGTAGTTAATCACTGGAGCAGATTTTTATTTTGACTAGTTCTGTTTAGGTGGCAAAATATGTACTTGGATGACAGGATTAGAGAACCCCTAAATTGAATAGATGGATTTTTAAGTGAAAAAAACTGCATTTCAGATTCTAAAAGGATGTAAGCCTTTGGAATCTGACTACACCTGGGTTACAGCTAATATTAATGTGCATAACTGGGAGCAGAGGAAAGTCACAGTCTCTGAAGCAGTAATTTACTGTGCTCCAGCTCTGAAGGAGTTTTATCTGTCTACAAACAGGAAGGCACAGAAAGCTGAAGAACCTTTCAGAAATATTTTTGTTCTACAGCATGACCAAGAAAGAATTTAAATCATTAGGACATATTTTGCTGGAACTGACAAATTCATTTATGTAAATTGTGGGCTCGCCTTTTAAAGTTTCTTGTGAACAGTGTTGTACAGTGATCTCTGTGAATTTCAAATGCACACTGGAGATAGAGAAGTGAGAACACAGCCTCTTGTTTTTCTTTGATAGTGGATTCCCTTTTCTTCTTTTTTTTATTTCCATCAGAAGAGCAGATGAATTCAGGGTGTTCTGTTAGTGGTTCGACTGAGACTATCCCGTTACATACCTTTGGAATAAGCTTGCTCTTCCTAAATAGGAAACATCACTAGATGAAGTATGGCTGAGACAAAAACTTGGACTTTCATTGGTATGCAAAAAGGCAGTTCTATATGAACACAAACAAATGCATTTAAATATCTGTTAAATATTCCTGACACTGAGCAGCAAAACTACTATAGAAGATAACACAACTGCAGGAAGATTTGTCAGCCTTTTAGTGGGACACTTATAATGAAAAATCTACTTATTTCACTTGTCCACCAAAATATGACTTGCCTTGAGTGGATGAAGAAAATTTTGCAACTCTGCATTAGGACAGGAACAGACTGATGCTGGGGCTGCCTTGGGAATTGCATTACTTTAATGTGACTTGTGCTGGGGGAGGTGTCTTGTTCATGCTTTGGTTTATTGCTTTTAGCTGGTGTGAGTAGGAAAAGACACCCGCAAGATGATGATTTACACAGTACTGCTGATGTTAATCCCATTACTTTGCCAGATATTTTTCAACTCTTCACCTCCCACCCCTTGAACTGAAACTTTCTCTGCCGTGAGTCGGAGCAGAGCCTGGTGTGCTGAGCAGGTGTGGCATGCGGCGTAGATGTGCTTCCCAGCTTCGTGCAGGCACCCAAGATAAATGGAAAGGAGGAGGGGATGGCTGCTCTGTGTGTGTAAATGCAAGGGAGAGAGAGATAGATGGAGGGAGGGAGGGAAAAAGAGGGTGCACATAATTTTCTGGCATGTAAGTCTTGGAGAACACTGAGCAATATGGGCTGCTCTCACTCCCAGTACAAGGGGAAGAAAAATACAGTGACTGCAGTCACATAGGGCAGAATATTGTCACTGTAGAAGGGTGGCTTTTGTGCTTCTTGCCACTGCCTGTGCCCAGAGTAACAGAAGCCTCTGTCTCCGCAACACGGTCCTGGGCTTCAAGGAGAATTTGGTGTGTGCTGGTTGGTGGCATCACCTCTCCTTCTCCTCAGACAACATGTACAAATCCTTTTAGACTCCCCTGTGGGCTGTGTACATTGTTCCTGCATGCTCCTGAAATGCCCTCAGTATGCATGGGTAGGGCTGTGTTGCAGGTAGCTTGGGCACTCCTGATGAGGCAAATGTCACACAAAGGGACAGGAGATGAGTTTCCCTCCCTTGTACATGCTCAGGCACTGAGACCAGGGAGTCCAAGTCTGCTAACCTGCTTTCTGTCCACTGGTAGGGTAAATTGGCTTCTTTCCTCAGAGATTTGAACTTAGTCTTCCACCTTTCTGGAATCCTTCATGAAATGAAGGGAAGGTGTTGGTTGACTGTAAAACCCAAGCTAAAAGGGCGGGCCTGCAAAGTGCTCAGCTTGGCAGGAGCAGCCTTGACTTATGGGGAAGGGTCACTGACTTTGCAGAATGAAACTCTCCTGCATGTGTTACTGTGGTCAGCTCAGGCCTGAAAGTGCGGAAGTGGAGCTCAGAGGGGAGCTGGGGAACTCTGTCAACGAGTAATTGGGCAAAAGACAGAAGGGATTTGTAATGGGAAGCCAACAGTAGCATTAAAAGCAAACAAACAAGTAAGTATCAGTGGTTTGGATTTCTTTGTGTTAGGAGAAATTCCTTAGGCCAAGCAGCTCCATTTATACATTCTTGTTGTAATTGCACAAACCATGAGACTGGTTTGTGCAATTTGAAAAACAAAAACAAAGCAGAAAGCCTGGGGGGGGAGGGGAACAGGGCTGTCCTTTACTTCTCTGGAAAGAGGAGTCAATTCTAAACTTTTGTTCATTTGCAACAATACATAGGGGCTGTGCAGTGACTGCCTGAATGTTAAATTATAGCACTTGTTTTACTCTTTATGTCTGTGTCTTGTATGACGCAGTTTGTACCAGCAACATCTGAATGTTTTGGCTTACTTTGAAAGACTAGGAGAGTTAAGGGTCTTTCATGAAATAAAATAAAATCCTGAAAATAGCCTTCTGTGATTTCTGAATTGTATTCTTAGCGGTATTAGCATATAGCTGGAGTTAATTCATTTGCATTAGTGAAAAGTCAAAGTGAGAGCAGAATTAGGCCTTTTTGAAAACCAAGCCAGAGTCATATCTGATGCAACTCCATCTCGACTTTGAACAGGAAGCCTGTCACGTTGCTTGTGAACCTGGAGACGTGGATGTGTCACATTCATTCCAAACAGAGGCTGTGTGACACACCAAAGAAGAGGGTTGTCCTCAGAGTTGGACTGGGGCCCCTGGATTTCCAGCCGTTTCAGTAGTGGGCAGAGCCCCAGCACAAGATTTGCTGAGGTGATCTAGCCAGGGTTGTTCTGTACAGTGGCTTGGGGCAGAGACCTGTCTCTCCTGTCCTCCGTTCACCATCCACAGAGCCCATGCTGAGCTGGACTCTCCTGCTTTCAGGGCTGTCTGGTTCCCCAGGCTCTATTGCTGCTTGTCTCTGGCCCTATGTAGGCATAGCTTTAGATGTTTGAGGATGTGGGTTTGTGTTTTGCGGGGAATGAGGCGGCGGTCAACAGCACTGTGAGATCTCAGCACATAATTGCCATGGATTTCAGAAGGAACTGGGTGTTCAGCTTGCATAGGCACTTTGGAAGTCCCAAGAGATGCTATAGTGAGGCCTTCAAGGAGGAATTTCTTCCTCTCCTTGGTTATCCCAGTTATCCTTTGGCTGATGCAGAAGGGTTGATAACTCATGCAAACTTGCAGCAGATTTATAAATCTCCTTAGCTGTGAACATGTATTATTTTTGAAATCTTTGAGACTATGTCTCAACAAGACATTGTGCATTATTTTTAATCCTACTGCCATTTAGATGTGTTTTCATTAAATGCCAGGGTCTTCATTTATTTCTGTTTAAGAAAAGAATAAGAAAAAGGGAGCTAGACGTTCCTTAAAGCATGTATTATTGGACATAGTTTTTATCATGTCAGTCCTGACTTGAGTTCTCTCTAAACTGAAGAGTTAGGATCTCTAAAATCCTTCCTCAGATGGATTCTCCATCCCTCTAATTACATGTATCCTTTTTGAAATGAAGTAGCAAGTATTTGAGCGGGAGTGTTCATGAAGGCTTTACTTACCCCTTTACCTTTTTTTTAAATTTCCTTGTATTAACACATTCTCCCATCCTGTTTTTTTGTTTCTTTGCCACTCCTTTGCCACTTCTTTGTCCTTCTGTATAGAGCAGGTGTTTTCACTCAGCTGCCTACAGTGATGCTGAAGAATTTTCCAGGGCAGTTGGAGTTAAGGTAACAACCATCAGCAGGCATGAGGAAACCACAGTTCTTTATGTGTGTTACCTTGCATTTGTCTATGCTGAATTTCAGCTGATCAGGGAATATTTCCTCAACATCTATGGAAATTATATAGTTATTGACTGAGGGGAAGAGAGAGGATAGAAATTAAATGGTCACAACATTTGCTGAATATTTGCTAGCAGAGAGGGAGGGCTCTTTTGAAATGAGACCAGTTTCTCACAATCTCATTTCTCAGTGCTGTTCTCTCTCTCTTTCCATATCAAACAACAGGTTTAGGGAAGGTATGCAAGAAATTTTCTTTAGTTGCCTTCATTTTGTGAAGACAGGGCAGTGTGAAATTGGTGTTGCAGGAGTTGTGTGGAGGGATTATTTCAGGGCTTCCATTTCCTCAGGAAAGGGAAGGTGGATCCCCTGGCCTGGATGGGGTGGGGAGGGCAGACACTTGCCCCTAAAACTGAGAGCTGTAAGGGCAGAGCTCACAACAGGCTTTCCAGCATGTAATAAAGCTTCCAGGGTTAGGAGGCTGCCCTTCTGTTCCCTGTGCTTATGGGTGGATTCCTCACCAAGACAAGATTTTGGAAAAAATCTCTTTTTTCTTGAAGGAAAACGAGCTAAAAATAATACACAAGTTCTTAGTTCTAACGCAGAACAAAGTTATTGTTACCTCCAGCAGACTTGTGCTTCCCTTCTGTTAGGACGGGCACGGCTATATCACTTGAGGTAAAACTGGCCAGTGCTGGGGCACCCATCTGGGGCAAAGGCTGTGTTTGCTACCACAGAGAACTCTGAATCACATTAAATAAAGAGAAAGACAACTATAACCCACATTGGGTTCAGCTGCCTGTAGTTGAGAACACACAATTTAGGAAGTGTTAACCTGATTTTTATAAACAGAAAAGCACTACCCAGAAAGTTCAATTCAATTTTCAATTGTTCAAGTCAAGATTCAGATCTGTTTTCCATCCCAAGCATGAGGAGCTTCACTGTTGTCACTACTGTTTCTTCCCTATGCCGTGGTATATTTATCGTCCAGGAAGCTCTAGGGCACATGAATATTCATTTCTAAGCAGATTTACACATGGTCTTGTTGAAACTTCATTGATATTGTGGAGTGATGCAAGTGCATATGTATTTAGAATATGTGTCTGTAAACTTTCTAGGCAGCCTGTGGCAAAACCAAACAGAATGTTTCAAATGTGTTTCTATCTTTAAAGACCAAACACACCAGCTGAGCCATCCACAGTTCCCGTTGCCATCGAAGCCCCAAACTTTGCATGCTAAAGCAGTTGGGGTGAACCAGTTTTGAGCACCACATCTAGCTGAAGATTTGGCATATGAATTACAATTTGCGTGAATGACTTTTAAACAAAACTCTGATCATTCTTTAAAGAAAATTTCTCTTATTTCATACCGGCTGTTCATGTGTTTGGTATGACACCAAAAGGTGGTAAAGCATGGTTTTAAAAGCATCTTTCTTGAATGTGAGTTTTTGTTCCTACTCATGCTTCTCCCTGAGCACCCATCTGCTCTGGGCATGTAAATGGCGCACATCACTTCGCAGGGAAGTACAACCATGGAAAAGTGCCCGTGACTGCTGCTGAGATCAGGATCACATGTGCAGAAAGGAAGGTTGATCTTGGCCTCTCTCCATGGAGAAGACCCCTGCCAGACACCCATGGATTTCATCTGTGGCGTCAACTCTGACACTGAGCTTCCAAGGCTTTGGGGGAAACTTAAACATGGTTAATGTCTTTGTGTTGGTTTGCCAGAGCACCTGCTACTGCACCATTTCACTATGGCATGTACTGGGCTGAGTAAGTTTTGGAAAGCAGAATAGTGATGAAAATGGTGCAGTGTAATGCTTTCAGTACTCACCCGGTCTGCTTTTCCTTTTTCCCTTCTGATTTAATATTTGTCATAGAATCACTAAGGTTTGAAAAGACCTCTAAGATCATTGAGTCTAATGGTTAACATAGCACTGCTGTGTTCATTGCTAAACTGTGTCCCCAAGTGCCACATCTACACATCTTTTAAACACCTCCAGGGATAGTGACTCCACCACTTCCCTGGGCAGCCTGTTCCAATGCCTGACCACCCTCTCAGTGAAGACTTTTTTCCTAATATCCAATCCTAACCTTCCCTGGCACAACTTGAGGCCACTTCCTCTTTTCCTGTCACTTGTTACCTGGGAAAAGAGACTGACCCCCTACCTCGCAGCAGCCTTCTTTCCTGACTTTTCTTCTCAAAGGGCCCCCCCCCCCGCCCCCACCAATGTACTACTGTGTAGTCTTGTTATATTTATAAAATGCTCTTTGAGCATATGTGTCCCGGGACTTTTTTACATGGCATTAAAGTAGTTTTCTGCTTGTAAAGTTACACCTGCCTATGGCCAGTTGAGAGTGGATGTTCAGAATGCAGTGTCTCTTCACCAGGGAAAGATGAAGCATGTTCACTGCTAGATTACTATTAAAAGAGAAATCACTCAGGTGTTGTAATTGGAATACCCAAACCATGGGCTGAGTTCCTCCTCCTGGGGTCCTGTTGCAACTTTGAATTACAGACTTTGCTAAAGGTTTTGAAGGCAGAAAGCCTGCCAGGAAGAATAGTAGCAGAACGCGGGGAAGATCAAAATATCAAAGGGAATGGTACTGACAGAGGAGAAGTCTGCAGTTATGAGGCTCTTATGGATCTTTTCCTTTCTCTTCCTAGGGTTCAAGAGCTCTCTCCCCCCAGTAGAAATTTAAAGGGGAAGCAGTGGGCATTAATACTTTGCACTCATCAAGAGTGGCCCACCAGAACCCAGGGAAGGAGGGAAGAGAGAGAGAGCTGTAATTTACTTCTTTTCTTGCTGTCTTCAGTGAACTTGGTTCACCATGGGTCCCTCTGTTGCTCTTGTAGAATACATCTGAGTTTGGTGCAGCATAAATGTGATTAATTTCTGGTCTGTGTTGAAGAGCACCGAGTGGTGCTGTCTTGCTCTTGGGCTTGCTCAGATATACACTTCATGTATCACTTACGTACCATGCAGGGTGGTTATGAGGATTAATTAGTTAATGTTTGTACAGCACTTTGAAAATGTAATGCACTGTTAGGCTTTAGTCTCTGCTTGATGCATGAGTAGAACATCCATTAATCTAATAGAAGTTGCATGCATTCCTCAAGCAGGGAATACATAAATGCTAAATATAATTTTAATTATTATTGTATTTTGCAATATTCCTTGATCATGCTTTTGTAATTTAGCTTAGCTTTTTTAAATATATAGCTTGCAGAAATAAAAAAATGTTTTTAATTTTTAATCTTGCTTTCAAGAACTCCTTCAGCCTGAAATAAGCAATCATCCTTTGTTCCTCCTGGTCCATTGTTTTCTTCCCCTTTTTCTATCTTGTGCATGGTCTGACCAGAGGTAGGTTTCTGTGTTCTGCAATTGGCAGAGGTATCTTGCTAGCTAAGGAAGCAGACTCGCAACACCTCACACAAATAGTATTTGATTACTGCTAATTACAGTGCTGTCACATAGACGGGGGAAAGAACGTCGGCTGGCTTTGTCAAATAGCAATGAAATAACCTGCTGTCTGTCTACTGACTTAATGGCTTTAATTGCCAGCGCATAATCAAGATCTGGTGAATTTGTTTGAACATATCAGCAGGCACCAAATATTTCAATTAAGATCAAGTTGTATAACTAGTGTTGCTTTAGCTAGAGCAGGATTCCGGTAAATTCAGGTTTTTGAGGCTCACAAAAGGGTACTTGGCAAGAGTCATCAAGCAAACTGACAGATGGGTTGTTTCTTCTTTTTTTCAGACTTTGAGTAACCTTCCCCTCTGGTGCTGCTGGACCCTTGTAGGTGGTTCCCTTTTATTTTCTTTCAGTCCATTTTCTTTCTCAGGACATGTCTCCCAGAAGAATTCTTGCACTATAAGCTTTCTGCTGTGAATGAAGTCTGGTTGTGGTGGGCCATTGAGACAACTACTTTGGCCCCGAGGGGAGGCTCTCCCAAACTCTTGAAGGGGGCTTGCTGCAGCAGTGTGAATGGTAGTTTAATAGTCCCTGGAGAAAATCATAGAATTGTACAATATCCTGAATTGGAAGGGACCCACAAGGATCAAGTCTAACTCCTAGCCCTGGACAGGACAACCAAAAGAATCATGTGCCTTGTCCAAAAAGAAAAGGAAAAAAAAGGAAAAGCTGTGGCCTGGCACACCAAAGGTGGTCTATTTCTTCCATGTAAATGTTGATAGAGCTTTTTTTCCCTTTTGTCACTCATCCTCTTGCCAGAACAGTCTTTTTCAAGAAATCAATCCCTTTCCTATAGCCAGTGGATGACACAAGAGTTTGGAATAAGTGCTTGAATTATGTTCAGCTTTCAGGGATGATTTTGTCCCAAACTGTCAGAAGGCACTTTATTTTTGTCAAAGCCTCAATCAAAGATTTTTGTTCTATCTTTGAAGGATCCTTCCTTCAGGGATTCACGCCCATTCAACCAGATTGTTAGCAGCTTCTTAAGCACAGAAGAACAGGCCCTTGTGATAAAATCTGCAAGGCCATGAGCCGGACTTGCCTTTGCTCTTTCATTAAAGGCTGAAACAGGAACCTTGCACTTCTCTGAGTCGGCTTTGAGCACTGGATCCTGTAGACTACCCTTACCTGTCCTGTTTATATTAAATCACGGCATTTGAAAAGACCCAACTGGACCAAGTTATGCCTGTTTACCTCATCAGTTTCCATTTTGCTAGACAGTTGAATTTTCTGGTTTATTTGTGTGGCTCCTACCTGCTTGTTGCCTGGCAGGTATTAGTCTGGATTGGTGGGTGGATTTTCTTGGCATGGAGAATTCTCACTTAAATAATCTTCTTAGCTTTGGTGGTTAAAATTGACGCCTTGACACCAGGCGAAGCGACCTTTGCTTGTCTATATGTTGTTATCTTATCTATGACGCTCTTTTACGTTCATCCACATACTACTCAGTGTAGCTTTGTTTGACCCCAAGACGTAGCTATGACCTGTCTTCTCCCTGCCTGTATAAGCCATGTAATTTTAGGGATCATGCTCAGCAGGCCTGCACTCGAAAGCTGGCATGCAGAAAATCACAAGTTCTTTCTGTTTGTTCTGAAGGACCTTTAGAAAGTTGTACCCACCTCCTGCTTAGTTCTGGCAAAGCTGGAGTCATTCTTGCGTGTGCATAGTGGGAGCTGTCAGTGCTCCACAACTGTCTAGATCAGACCTGAAAGCTAAAAACAACCCCAAAATGCAGAGATGATGTATGACATTTACATTTGCAGAAAGGCAGAATATTAAGCCAGAGTTTCCTTCCTACAATTTTTTTTTTTTTTTTAAGTTGAAGAGAAGAAACCTAGACCACTAAATGCTGCTACCAGTTTTGCTTCTTTTTGATGTGCATGTGTACGTGCTTCAATAACTTTACAATATTGTAATGGGTTCTATATATGGATATTTTGAAGGTGGTATCATAGGAATAATAGGGTAGGGCAGAGATGCTGAGCAAGGTCAGTGGGCTTGCACATTGATGAAGTCAAAGAGTAGGAGGAATGAGGAGGGCTTGTGAGAGTACATCCTTTGTGCTTGCTACCTGAGTCTAAATTTAGCTGAATTCAGCAAACTTGAATCACAAAGAAACCTGCATTAA